>JAHWFO010001025.1:0-32183 GCA_023313115.1 Rhysida immarginata
GGTGCCGAAAGCATTCCTGCACCTTCATTGGCTCAAGGAGATGAAGAGCGTCGACCATCAGCACCTGAAATCACTGAAATACAACCATCCTCGCCTGAAATACAACCGTCGGCACCAGAAATGACTGCCCATAAAGAGGTAGAATGTGTTGTCTGTATGGATAATCAGGTATGTACAATTTATTATTATGATTAAGAATTATTACGAGGGGTGCTCACTGCACGCATTTTACGAAGACCATTCTTTTCTTTTACCACTTTTTGAAATACTCTCCCTAGGCTTCTATACTAAGTTTCCTCCTGTACCAGTCAGGCATAGTCCTGAGCAGTGAGCTCCAAAATATAGTCGTTGTACAGAGGGTGGCCAATAATGTTTTGAAACAAATCTGAAAATTCATAGAGCCTCCTGCGTTGAGGCTAGAATGCTGCTGCATGCAAATTATGTAACCTTGATTTCCCGTGCGTTATGCAGTTTCAGTGTGAGCATACACAACCATGCCGCGGCTGAAAATTGACCTTCAATTAAAGGGGGTAATTATCAGTTTTTTTATGACAGAAATGGTCAACATCTCAAATTATAAAAGCTGTCAAGCGGTCTAAGCATGTTGTAAGTGCAAGCACAATCTCAAGGATCAGAACGGAAATGAAAACCCTGGCCCGATTGCTGCATCTTCGTAGAAGCTACGGAAAAAGAGAAAGGTTCATGAGGTGTCACCGGCCAACATAGAAAAACGGCGGCAAAGATCATGGCCCCTGTACCATTATTTGGTGAAAAATGACAGAAAATATCATAACAACAGATGAGGCCTGGTTATATCTGTCGGATTGCAAAGGTTAACGATGAGTGTACTACGCTACCAAAGGTGTGCCGGTTCCCCGAAATACCGTCATCAAGAAAGCAACACATTCAAAGGGCCCGGAGCCAAGATAAACTCTTAACATTAACCTCCAGAAGATCATCAAACCATTTGTGACCAAAGGTGTCCCTTGGTTATCCCCCAACGGTGGTGCGATCTTCCATCAAGATTCAGCACCTTTCCGTGCGGCACGGAGCATGCTGCAGTTTCTGGATAGCCAGAAATTCTCATACATATCTCCGGAAAAGTGGATGCCACAGTCCCCGGATGCGGCCCTGAGGGATTTCTTCGCCTGGGGTTACCTTAAGCAGAGGATGTGGCACCGTAAAGTAGAGACTCTAGTCGGGCTTAAAAAGGCGCTGCGGGAGGAGTGGTGCAACATGCTGCAGGAACTCGTTGATAAGGCCCTGGTAGCATAGCAAAAGCGCCGCAGGCAAATCTACTATAACAAGGGATACCAGATTGAGTAACTGTAACGTTCTACCTCTTTCCATTTAACGGCAATAAATAAACAAATAGTTTCAAAACATTATTGGTCACCCTCTGTATGCTGCTAGGACATTATCATCACTGTCGAAATGGAAACCCCTGAGCTTCCTCTTGATTGTTGGGAACAAAAAGAACTCACAAGGTGCCCAGTCTGGTGGAGAATAGGGGAGATGCGTCAACATATTGACCTGGTTTTCACAGAAAAACTCGAATGTCTTTATGGCAGTGTGTGCTGGGGGAGGTGGGGGGGAGGGGTTGTCACGATGCCACAACAAATCTCTTGTGCTGTCTTTGGACACTTCTCCTTCCATTTTTCTATGACTTTTGACACGCAGGATGTATAACACTTTTATATTACATGGTGATTAACTTCAATCAACTTGTTTTTATTCAGCCCTTCCCGTGTCTTGTCGAGTCCATGGCGAGTTCAGGTCTGGAATCCAATTTAAAATCTTATTTGGAATCCCCATCAGAACAACATATTGCTGATCCACTTGAAGTCTGGATGGCTTTACAGAAATTTGTGTGTCATGCAACTTTTATATCTTCTGAAAGGTTATTTTTCAAAAGCATGAAACGTATTAGGAAGGTGCAAAGAAGCAGTATAAAGCCAAAGCACTTTGAAAACTATGTCGTTTTAAACGCTTTAAGTTTGCCTGAACTGTAAGAGTTGAAAAGGTTTTTAAATAAAGATTCATTTATGTTATGAATTTTTGCAATGTTTCTTTAATGAGCAACAGTACATTGCAGTTTTTATTGATATAGATTATTATATTATAAATTTATATTAAAGTTTTTTATGGACTTTATTAATTATTTTAAATTTTAAATACGAGGGGCGATTGATAAATAAGGTCTCCATGGCTGTAACTTTTTTATTTGTTAACTGATTTTCAAAATTTTTTTTGTATCTTTTCGACATAGTCCCCATCCCTTTCCACGCATTGCGCCAACGCGTGACTAGTCGGGTGAAGCCGTCGGAGAGGAATTCCGGGGTTGTCGTCGACACGAGGATTGAATGGCAGCGTTTACCTCGCCGTCAGAACCAACTCATGTCCCTTAAGGGGCTCTTTCTTCTTTGGGAAGTGGAGAAAGTCGCAATGTGCAAAGTCTTTCGTTTTTGAAGTGCAATTTTTCATCTTTGAACTGTAGGCGCTACAACGCCTCTGGTGTGAGGTGACTCGTGTGTGGGCGGACGTTATCGTACTCCAGAAGAGGGTCCAAAGCTGCCATTCAATCCTGGTGTCGTCGACAACTCCGAAATTCCTCTCCGATGGGTTCACCCAATTAGTCACGCGTTGGCGCAATGCGTGGAAAGGGATGGGGACTGTGTCGAAAAGTGAATAGTGCCTTACATAGAGGACCAATGTGAGTATAAGATACAAAAAGAATTTTGAAAATCGGTTAACAAATAAAAAAGTTACAGCCATGGAGACTTTATTTATCAATCGCCCCTCGTACACTCACGTTTGTAGAAATTGCAACAACATCGTGAAGGAATCATCAGAATTAAATGAAATTTAATACACAAACAACTTGTATTGGTACAAATATAATACTCATTTCCATAAAAGTTGGGACAATATGAAAAATGCAAATAAAATATGATTGACTCACTATATATTAACAAAGTTAAAAATAATACATACATTTGAAGTGACTGAAGTAAAATATGTGCAATTTATAAATGCCCATCTCTTTTTTGGTTGTATATAATTTTTTAATGAAATAGTCATGGCTACATGCACCAAAATATGTGGAACGAAAGGAAAAAACCACACCAGAAGCCATAGAAGTGACACGAATATTCTCGAAACTTCTGGAGAACATTACATCATAACTTTCCCCTCTTTAAATGCAAACTACAATTTGCGGCCAGTCATTTACACGACAACATGGGTCGAGGCAAGGCAGTGGGTCAAGATATATGCAATAGAATAATCCAATAATTTATATGAACGTATCTCAGCTTGAAATAGCCATGAATCTTAGACTTCCGTCATCTACAGTTCATAATATCATTAATAGGTACAGGACAAACAGAAATACCACCGTTCATAAAGGACAAGGACGAAGACCAATTCTGACTGCTCGTGATCTTCGGGTTTTCAGAGTCACTGCATTAAAAATAGACATTCAGCAGTGACAAAAATTGCGGAATGAGCTCGAGGATTCTATCAAAAACCTTTATCCTTGTATACCGTTCACTGCTACATCACAAAATGTGAGTTGAAGCTCTTTTATGCAAAACGAAAGGTGTTCGTAAACATACTGCAGAAACGTAGGTGCCGCACCCATCTGAAGTGGACTGACACACAGTGGCAACGTGTTTTTGTGGTCCGATAAGTGTACATTTACAGTTGTTGTTGGCGAAAATTGTCGGCGTGTACTTAGGACCAAAGAGGAAAAGGACAATCATGCCTGTTACCGACATGCTGTACTGAAGCCAGCTTCAATAATAGTCTGAGGCTGCATGAGTGCCGATGGATTGGGAAACTTGCACATCTCCAATGGCATCGTTAATGCACAAGCATATATTGGAATTTTAGATGACCATATGATGTCTTCTTGGCGATGTCTTTAGAGCCCGTCCCTCTCTATTTCAACAAGATAATGCTAAATCCCACACTGCTCAGGTTACAGGACGTTGACTACACAATAGACGAATTCAGGTGTTAAATTGGCTTGCCTGCTGTCCTGGTTTGTTCCCAATAAGAGAACATACGCGAAGTTATGTCAACAACAACCCCGAACAGTTCAACAGCTGAAAACTTTCGTCAGCAGGAATGGCAACAAATTCCCTTTGCAGCAGTACAGAATTTGGTATCATCTTTTCTTCGAAAGCTACAAAGCATTATAAGAAGGAAGGGAGATGTCACCCAATGGTAATTCGCCCACTGTCTGAACATTTGTGGAGTGTGTTGCAACTGCCAGTTCGCAAGAAACCTAATATTTGTTACTTTTAGTTAAATGTTTGGTTCTGAAATGTTTAATACCTACCCGATAAACTATCTTCTTTTGAAATAAAATGAGTTTATACATCAGTGTATCAGTATTTTTGCTGTGTCGCATGTTATCACACTGTCCCAACTTTTATGGAAATGAGGTTTGTAAATGACTAGAGTTTCAGAGCATAAAAACAATATTAGTGTCCAAAATCAATATTTGGTGTAGCCATCACGCACAGCAATAAGTGATGCTGTACGACGTGGCATGGAGTCAAACAGATTTTTGTATGTCTGTCTGGGGAAGAGCATTCCATATTGCTTGTATGCGTGCCCAAAGTTCATCTGTAGAACCTGTAGGACAAGGATCATGAGCGAGACATTAACCAATGAAATCCCACAAGTGTTCAATAGGCAACATATTCGGTGAATAAGCAAGCCAAGAAAGAAGCTGTATGTCTTCTGCTGAAAAGAAGTCTTGAACATTCCTTGTGACATGTGGGTGGGCATTGCCTTGTGATATGGGCTCCAGTACTTCACCGATGTACCGATTGCTTTTAAGATTACCGATAATTCGTAGCAGCCGAGATAGTCCAAAATACACAATCGCATGCCAGACCATAACTCCGGGTATTCGTCCACTATGACATTTGATAATGCACTCCATAAGGTAGCGTTCACCGGCAAAGTGGGATTCATTAGAAAAAACACTTGTTGCCAATTTGCACGCCAGTCTTTATGTTCGTGAGCCCATTGCAGCGTTGGGGGGATCCTGTATAAAGGAGTTCTTGCATGCAGTCCACAATGATGAATTGACAAAGCAGGCAGGGATACACCTGTAGCATGGACCAGTGTGCTGCCAGCTGTCTAGAGGAAGTTGTACGGTCCGTCAGCACTATGCGGACCAGGTGTCTATCATCACACATTGATGTCACCTTTTGGCATCCACTCCTGGACTTCAGAGTTGTCCAGTTCTCGTTGGCCCATTGTTTCCAAACTGGCATCACTGTGCTGCTGTTATACTGCACACGAGCTGCTATTGGACGATAGGAAAATCCTCCTTCACGAAGGCCGATGATTCTCCCCTGTTCAAACTGCGTAAGTTGTTGAAATGTCACCCTCTTTCATCGAGGAGGCATTCCACATCTCACTTAATGTTTACCACTAGCAGATAACCATAGGCTATTTTCAACGTCCTGCTACAGCCCTCTATTTATACTGTTTCAGCAGCAGTTCAGAGGGCACTGCTCAGCCTACGCATGCGTGGTGACTGAAATTTTAATCGTTTGCATACTTACTTACTTACTTTTCAAACCCACTTATCCATTAGGGTTGCGGGAGCAGCAGCCCTATGGAGGTTCTCCAGCGATCGCGATCTTCCGCCATCAGTCGCATGTCCTCCCTGGTAATATCCAAGCGACTCAAACCCAGATTCTCCATGTAGTCTAGCCACCTGGTTCTAGGCCGACCCCTTGGTCTCTTACCCACCAACCGGCTTGGAAAATAACAACTGCCTAGGAAGGCTAGTTTGCGGCATCCGTATCACGTGGCCATACCAGCGCAACTGAGATCTCTCAATGCGGAGAAGTAGCGGCTCAACACCTAAAGATTCCCTTATTGTGCTGCT
Source organism: Rhysida immarginata (assembly GCA_023313115.1). Classification (NCBI taxonomy): domain Eukaryota; kingdom Metazoa; phylum Arthropoda; class Chilopoda; order Scolopendromorpha; family Scolopendridae; genus Rhysida; species Rhysida immarginata. Next base: position 5,918 of record JAHWFO010001025.1, read on the forward strand.
GTACACTCTATCCCAAGCCTCATGACCATAGGTGAGAATGGGGACAAAGATAGATTTGAAGACGAAGAGCTAGGCTTTGTTACCCAGCTCGCGTTTCGTTACCACGGATCGCCACAGTTCACGTCTGACACAGCTGTCCATCACTCGTGAATGCAATCCCAAGATACTTGAATTTCTCCACCTGTCTCAATGAGGCTCCCCTAACATGGAGAGTGCACTGAGCAGGCTGTCTTGAAAGGACCAGAACCTCGGTTTTAGCCACACTGATCTTCATCCCAGCTTCTTCACATTTGGCTGCAAACCGGTCTAGTGCATGCTGAAGGTTCGTGCGAGAAGACCCAAGGAGGACAAGGTCGTCAGCAAAGAGCAACCTCTCCACCAGGCAGTCACCCACACCAATACGCTCATCGCCTAGGCTGCCCCTGTCTATCCAGTCCATAAAGATAATGAACAAGAGGGGCGACAGTACACACCCTTGGCGGAGTCCAACACCCACGGTGAACAGTCTTGACTTAATGCCATTTATTCGGACACACATCTCAGAGCTTTCGTACAGAGACATGATAACAACCAGTAATTGCCCATCCACTCCATACTCTTGCAACACTTGCCGGAGCTTCTCCCGAGGAACTCTGTCATATGGTTTTTCGAGGTCTTTGAGAAATCCTGGGAATCGTTTGCATAACACACTATAATTTGCATTGGCTGAAAATTGCAGCTCAATTGCTTCATTCCTTCATGGTGTTGCAAATTTTACAAACATGAGTTTATTATAACATTGATGGTTCAAATTATTTCAAGACATCGATGGTTGAAATCGGATGTGCCAGTTTCATTTTTCTTTCGTGCAGGGATTGTAGTAGGAGATTAGTTTTAAATCCCGATTACATAATTTCAATTCTATGAATTTTTATATTTGTTTTATTGTTGTTTCCTTTCTTTCAACAGTGTTGCGTATTATTCCTGAACTGCGGTCACGTTTGCTGTTGCGACGAATGCGGAGCCGACCTGCAGCAATGCCCTCTTTGCCGAGGAGATATTCAACAAAGGATTCGTTTATATTTCACAGAATAATTTATTACCTTGTCTTCTTCTTAACAAAATACAGTCAAATATTTTCCCACTTATCACACAAATGCAATATTTCTTAATCATTTTTGAATACTCTGTGTAAAAAAAGAAAGTTTCGACACTGTTAAAATAGGTTTTCAATGTTTAAACAACATTGGAAAATTTTTATATCATTATTAAAAAAAAATACTTTTATATATATCAAGATTTTTTACAATATTAACTTTTTTGTAAGGGCATTCCTCACTTACATGATCTCAAGCGTGTTTTGTTGTTTATTTTTAAACGGAGATTTTCTTTCCCTTGATTGATATTTCTCAGAAGCCTACACCTTTTTTATGGAGAATATGTATATTAATGGTTTGTTGTTTATCATTCTCCTTTTGAATATAATGTTTTTCTTTGTTATTTCTTAAGAATTGTTCATAAATGAATCTTGGTAAAGTTTGTATGCGAGTCATTCTACATGAAATTAGACACCTAAAAAACCCTACTTTTTTATAAAAGGTTCAAACTTTTTTTATACATTCCCTATATCGAAGTAAGTAACTGCACGGTGTTAACTTTGATCTAACTTAATTTCTTACAAAAATATTCGTAGTCAAATTTGCAGAAATTGGCCGGTTAAGGTGTTCTATAACACGTTTCTCTGAAACCATACGTCGTACAGGTTTCATTCCTAGCTCATTTTAACTGTGTTTGAGTTTCATTCCAGCCTAACCCTTAAAATGTGGGCTTTTAAACTATATTTTGTCAGATATAATTGAAATTAAAGAAAAACTTATTTAACGTGAGGTTAACATTAATTTTGAAAATATTACAGTCAGTGACAAAAAATTAGCACCACCATCATTTTCACTGAAATTCTTTTAATGCTCTTTTGGAATACAGACACTTAATATCTTCAGAAACAATCTAGCTTCAGAAAAATAAATTGAATGTCCACTTATCACCCGAGTAAAACAATTTTTTTTTAAAATTATATTTCTGAGTGACAAAAAATTAGCGTCAGCAACAAAAAAATCCTCTGAATGGTCTTAATATGTGGTGGATTTGCCTTTTTGTGAAATTACCTCAAAGATACGATTAGGCATCTTAGTAATTAATCCTTTAATCAATGAATGATCTAAATTTTCCCAAGCATCAATGATGGCACATCTCAAGTCAGAAGCATTTTTGTACTGACGATTGTTTTCATACACTTTTCGTGTTAGTAACCCCCAAACATTCTCAGTGGGATTCAAATCAGGTGACATAGCTGGCCATTGCAGAACAGTGATGTTTTTTTCCTCAAACCACCGTGTTACAACATGTGCTTTGTGGATGGGAGCATTATCTTGCAGAAATACCCAATCATTTCCAGCCATAATTGGTCCAAAATCAGGAAAAATGTCTTTCAGCATTGACAAATAACCCTGTGCATTGATTCGTCCACTGAGAAACTTCAAGTCACAATTCTTCTGTAAACCAATTGCTCCCCAGATCATTACAGATCCATCGCCAAGCTGTCTTCGTGAAAGAACTTGTTTTTCTTTTTGCAAATCGTAAAAATAGTATGAGAATTCATCTGGTCCGTCAAGGTTGAACTTCTTTTCATCTGTGAATGTGACATTTTGCCATTCTGAAGTCCAACCCATGTATTTTCTGGCAAACTGAAGTCTGTTTTCTTGATGAATGGTGGCTTCCTCTTGATGTGCTGTCGCAGAAGATGCGGGCAGTCATGGATCACACGCTGAACGTTTCGCAGATTTGTGTCGAGCTGCAGTTCATCACGAATTTGTTTTGCTGTTTGCTTGAGTTGGATGCAGCTCTGACAATCTGACGAACTGACCTTCCATTAAGGGCACGAGGTCTTTCAGAACCCTTGTAAACTTCATATTCCTGAGGATTTCTCAAATAGTTAGAAATAGCCTTTGGGCTTCTCTTCAAACGACGCCCAATTTCACGAATAGAGGTGTTTTCTTGTTTGAAGGCATCAATTTGACTTCTTTCATACTCTGACAGCAGTGAACCACGTCCCATCTTATGTATGTTTATTGTTGTATGTTTATTAATTAAGTTTTTCACTTGTAGTAATTGCTCTTACTACATGATAAAGTAAATATATCACCCCTACTTGAGTTAAATGAGCCTAGCTTTAGGGCGAAACCATTTTTTTGTAGCTGATGCTAATTTTTTTGTCACTCAGAAATATCACCTGAGAAAAACAATTTTTTTTTTTAAATTATAAGTGGGCATTCAATATATTTTTATGAAGCTAGATTGTTTCTGAAGATATTAAGTGTCTGTATTCCAAAAGAGCGTTTGGAATTTTGTTTCATTAAAAGAATTTCAGTGAAAATGATGGTGGTGCTAATTTTTTGTCACTGACTGTAAGTTAAAACATGTTAAAAATCTATAAAAATATATATTAGCCTATTTCTTGATGTTCGTTCTAATGGCCAACCAAATTTCAAAGTGGAATTCCTTTTAGAAGTATAGAAAATAAACGTGAAATGATGTCCAGTAAAACCTGTCTATAACGACCACCTATGGGACCAAGCAAAAGTGGTCGTTAAACTCAGGTGGTCATTATAGAGAAATTCAATAAAAAAAATTACAAATCAACAATATCAACAATCCCAAGCAGGCGATTCTGTCCATTTATGCTTTTAGACTATTTTAGACAGCTATGACGATCATTCGAAACCGAAACTTTGTCATTAGAATTCTGTGATTATGATTAAAAACATTTGATTATCCATATTTCTTGAATTTTGTCCACCATTTTGATTCCACACAACCGCACTCGAACTGTTGCGACTATTCGGACTTTATGGAAACACCCCCCAGTGATTTAGAGTAACTTTGCTTCCCCAAAGACAGGCCTAACATTGTAATCAATATCAGTAGGCTAAAAGAATCGGTGGTTGCATTGTTGTATCTTTTGACTGAGAATGGTTGATTACAGAGAATAGTGTAGTGATATAATTGGCACTTAGGTTAGCACCTGATTGGTCGATTACAAGGAAAAGTGTAGCGAAGTAACTGGCAGCTAGGTTAGGACTTGATTGGTTGTGTAAGTGGCCGTTATAGACAGTTTTTTTTTTTTTACAAAGGGGGTCGAAAATACTGGTCACTAGTCGTGTTAGACAGCTGGTCGTTATGCTAACGGATTTCCCATGCAACTTTCTGCAGGACCAAGCAAAAGTGGTCTTAGCACATGTTTTACTATGATTTAATTAAAAGTGTTAACTGCTCATGACATGATCGTCACTTCAAGGACCTTGTCTGAGCCATTGTTGTATTCCAGCTCCTGCTCACACGTCAAAGCAGAGCACCTGACCACATAAATAATTTTATACTGATTGAACTATTTGGAATTCCATCTTGTAATTTTGTAGTGTTATGCACTGGATGTGAGGGAATTAAAGGGCAAATGACATGAAATTGGAGGTTGATTTCCTATAGTTTTGAATACTTTCCTGATACTAAATAACAATTTTATTCTTTTTTTTTTTGCTTTCACTTTTAATAAAGAAATCATAATTTAAAGGTCACTTCTGGTAATATAAATTAATTTTGAATTTTATCAAAAATTCCCGCAAGAACATTGATTATGACGTCGGCTTACCGAACTGAGGCAGACGAGATTTACAGGGCCTATAAATCTCGTTAACCTTAGTTTGGTTAAAATGACATCACATGCAGCTAACGTTTTTGAATAGAGGGGGCTCCCATTTCGCTTATTTGTTGCCTCTTTTTTAAAAGACTCTTTAACCACAACAACTTTTAAAAAAGAAAACTACAATCTTATCCTGTAAGCGCTTTTCGAGGGCGAAGCTCTCATCACTCAGCAGGTAGAATAGGGAGTAACACACGAGATGATACTGAGTGTGATAGAAAAATAAATGGCATTTATAATGAGAATCGACCAATTATAGAAATAGCACTCAAAAGACAGACAATAAAGAAATTCAGTGATTGGTTATGGTCATCCACCACTGAATCAGTTGGGAGTTGCTGATTGGCCCTTTGTCTGAGTTAAGTAAATCACTGCTGTTGGTGGAATGGATCTCCATACTCTCAAAGGCATCCAGGAATCGTTTATTGTTTATTGCTATCAAAAGCTTAAGGTTTTGGATGGAGACGTCATGCCCTGTCTCCAGGGAGTGTTTAGCAACGGCAGAGAGGTCACTTCTTCTGGAATTCCGGTGGTTCAGGTGTTCCTTAAAGCGGGTCAAGATGTTGCGGGAAGTTTGCCCTTTGTAGGTCTTCGTACACTGTGGACACTTGATTTTGTAAATTCCCGCCTTGTCGAGTGGGGAGACCTTATCCTTTGGATTGCCAAGTAACAGTTTTGCCTGGTTCAGGTTGCTATAAGAGAGAGAAAGGTTGTATGCTTTAAAGATGGAGTTAAGACCTTTGATAAGTTGACCATTGTAGGGTAATGAGATAGTGATGAAATTCCTTTTGGCTTTCTGAAGGGTAGTAATCTCCTTGATGAATTTAATAAATTTTCTCTTCTTCAGGATTTTAGTTACGATTCCGTGGGCGTAACCATTTTTGGTGGTGATTTTTTTAATTAAGGAAATCTCCTTCTTAAACGCAGTGCTATCTAAAGGAAGATTTAACGCGCGATCGATCATGGATAACCAAGGGTGATTGGAATCAGAAGGGATAAAATTTAAATGATTGGAGGGTTTTCGGTATACTTCAAAAGACAAAGAGTTATTATTTCTTATTACCAAAACATCCAGAAAAGGTAGTTAATAAGAAATATCCACATCTCTTCTCCCCTTTTATATTTTTTCTGGTTTTCTGCAATTGTTGTTTGTATTACTGGAATTAATATTCTTTTCATATTTAGTGCCATTTGCCCTTTAAACTCTGGGTTTTTTTTTAATGATTTTAGAGCAAGGTTTTCAAGTTAATATTTGATTTTATAAAATTAAAATGCATTTTTCTCTCACATCCATTTTGAACTCCATAGAGTAAATTAAAGAAAAAAAAGTGACTCATTTTAGCTTCAATTTGACATATACAACAATTTCCTTCGTTTATATGATGAGATGAAATTTTGATAACATTGATATTTAATTATGACCAAAATATATTTTTATCTGGCAGAATTCTACTGTGCATGCCTTATATTTTATCCACTAGAAAACACTGATAAAGTTTGAGTAAAATCAGAGACCCTAAGGTCAATTATCACCCGATTTTATCCGATTTGACGTGGAATGACTCGTGTACAGGATGACATAGTAGAATTCTGAGATGAGGGAAGAATTGTGTGATTGTAATAAATCTCTTAGGCCTGTTCGGAATTATTTGGATGCTAGGTTGGGATCTTTATTTTAATGTAATAATTGTATCGCATACAGGGTGGTTGAAAAGCCTATACCCCTCAAATCTGTTCAGCCAACATATACAGTCGTCCATCCACAAATCGGCAACCTCGATTCCAGGGTCTCGCCGTCTTGTGAATTTTTCTGAGTTGCAGAATTCCAAGATGGCAGATATTTTTTCAAATTTAGTTAACTGTAATCACAAATGGCCATTTTAAGTTTTGTAAAGGAAATTATAGCCGCTTATGCATGGAAGGGGGAAGGGGTTCTGCTATAATTGGTTGCCATTTCCCATTTTGTGGAAAATAAACAACTCAAAGAATGCAAAATTATATTAATTTACATCTTAATTTCTGTAATTGACTTTCATAGCCCTTCGAAACCATAAAATTGGTTAATTTTGCATATTTTAATTGTAATAACCATCACCAATTTATTTTTTGTTGGCAAAAATCCCCAACCAGGAGTCACTGTCCACCATCTTGGCTTGGTAAAAGTTGCCGACTTGTGGAATTTCCTGACTTGTAGAATACCGACTTGCGGAGGGACGATTCTGCAAAGTCTATACTCCTCAAATCTGTTGGTGAACTTCTGAAGACCTGATTATGCAAATAATGACAAATACTAAATTTATCTCACAAATCATAACGGATAGAGGTCAATTTCCAATAACAAACGTGTTCCGCATTCAGTTATGAACATAATAAAAAAAATTCTAATAAACCAACCAACCTCGTATATGGAAAATTCCAATTCCCTGGGCAAAAGCCACATGTTTTTAAACTCACAATCTTTGAATTACGGATGTGGACATAAGACTTGTTCTTTAACAGACACATATACATAGGGGTAAAAGCGCAAACAACCGCTGCACCAATTTTACACGGAAGGTAATAAGCACTACGTTCAATTAACCGCCGCAGCGATTATCGAAATTGTCGATGCCGCCACTGAATTAATTTCAATGCATAAAATACCGCGAAATTGTGATTGACGAGTGATGATGATTCAGATTTTGATGAATTGTAAATAATTCATAATTGTATCGTTTGTTCAATAAACAGTGTACATGTACATTATTTTAAAATTTTGAGAATTTTTTTTCCACCACTTCATTTTTCTACCTATTGAGAGAAATAAGCACTGCTCTGAATCAAATAACTGCCACAGCGCTTGTTTGTGCTTTTACGGTAGTCTGCTACTATATAGCAGGGAAAGAGGTTGACGACTCAAAAAAGAAGTAGATCTAGAAGGTATTCTATTGTGACAGGAGAAAGAATTTCAGTGGAGTGAAGTGAGTGAGATCAGAGGATTGAGGTAGCCAGCTTACAGTGGTCATTTCATTTTTGAATGATCTACTGATTGGATTATGATGTTTTGTTTTTTTGTTTGTTTAAAATTGAATACTGAACAAGTTTGTACCAGTAAATCTTACGGTTTGAGATAAATTTGTAGATATCCTGCTGTGCATAATCAAGTCATCAGATAGGCCAGTCACAACTTCCTAATTTTTGGTATTATACCAAGTAATTTGAGGGATCTAGTCTTTTTGACCACCATGTACATTATAACATTGAAGGTTTCAATTGAGAAGCAGCTTAACAAAAGAATAAAATTGTATCACATTTCCCTGTATTATATATTTTCCTATCTTTATAAATATGTAAAAAAAAAAAAAAAAAAAAAAAAAGTTGTAAGTACTATTTATTATTGAGAATGTAGACAAAACAAAATACCAAAGACATCTTCCTTAGTTTCTAATCAATAACAACGAAAGATTTCTTATTCATTATACACTCCTTTTGATACAATCCAATTTCATTAAAAAGTTTTTCATTAGCATCAAAAATGCTAAAAGTTAACCTTTTAAGTGGTTGAATTTTATCGTATCTTAAAGTTATAAGTACGAGGGACGTTCGCAAAGTAATAATTATTGCCTAGGTAGAATACGATAATGCAAGTAGTTTTGATAAACAAATCAGTTTTTCTCCACCCAGATTGGCGCACTTGTTCCATCAATATACTAACTGGTGGATGCCGTTGTTGTAGAAGGACTGCTTCTGGCTGTCCAGGAAGCCATTCACTCTCACGAAACTATCGTCATCAAATCCCTTCCCACGCAGGGGACTCTAGTCCTCAAAACGGGAAGAAGTCGCTAGGTGCGAGGTCCAGGGGATAAGCAGGGCGAGGGAGGATTTTGAACTCCATGAGTTATTGTCTTACGAGCAGAATGAGCAAGAGCATTGTCATGAAGAAGCCACACTTCTTCAGTGAGTGGAACCTTCATCATATTCAGCTCATTGTTGACTGTGTGTTATGTTAAACAATGACTCTTGACTAATGTTCACTTCTCTTACGATGGCTGCCCGTTGCGTTCTTCATCTTCTACACCACCTTACCATTGCGTCATTGGAGCATTCTCGTGTATATCGATGCAAGTTCCATGTGGATTTCCTTTGTATTTTTTCTTTTCAAAAACAAAAAGCGAATCATGTCTCGAATTTAGTTTTTCTTGACCTCTCCAGTTGTAATACGTGTAAATATTAGACATGGAACATGTACTATGGAGACAGCTTAAGGCCAAATATTTCAGTATATCGATATCCACTTCATATTTATGACTTTATGAACGTCCCTTCTACAGTTACTATAAAGTCGCTGAATCACAAAGTGCAATTTGGTGGATGTAATTAATGTGTTCATTCATTGTCATTTTAATTCCACTTTTTATGTATATAAAATTTTATTTGTTCTGTAATTAGCATCCTGATTTAGTGGAAATGGAAAATTTACATCACCAATATTGCTGCCAGTCTTTATTATGATTAAATCCTAATAACAGATTTTTAATTGCTTACCTACTAAGACATGCAAAATGCGGACTGTCCCTAGAAAATCTTTGTAAACAGAATTTTATTGAGTAAATTTTTTTAAAACAGGAATAAAAATAAAAAAAATTAATGTGTATGTGGAAAATCCAGAGCATGCTTTTACAGAAGCTTAGTTATTTGAATACATTTGAATACACACCCATGCAGACACTTGAAATTTGATAATGTAAAGGTCTGAAAATTTGTTTGTCCTTTCTGTATTTGGCACTATAAACATACAGGTCGAGTCAAATGTCGCAGTACACCCTGTTTTTTTGAAAACCTTTCAGGAATTGGGAAATCTGAATATTCCAGTAAGGTATGGGTGAGGTGGTCTATCTTTTACGGTATGTACCGAACATGGCCGCCATCTTGAATCTAAGTCAATTTTTTTTAATGAAAAGGGGGTCGTGTGATATATCAACTAACATGAGCATTTTCTGACAATTTCATTCCTGTAAACAGATTTGAAGTAGCAGTTATGGTTCAAAAGTTACAACACATTTTGTTTCATTTTGTAGCAGGTAACTGAAATGGCTTTGACCACGGAGGAGAAAATTGAGGTCATTTTGATGTCTGGAGAACGAAGTTTCTGCATCATAGCTGCAGATTTTAACAACGGGCACCCAGAAAGACCTCCAATTTCACACGACACTGTCAGGTGCTTAATTAAGAAATTCCGAGAAACTGGGACTGTGGTTGACAAGGCACGAAGTGGCCGTCCAATAAGTGCTACTGACGAGACAACCTCAACAATGATTTTGGCGTCTTTCATCAAGAGCCCACAACGCAGCACAGTGCAGATGTTCAATTTCCTGGCCATTGGATTGGCCGACGTGGTGCTGTGGAATGGCCACCTAGATCACCTGATCTCACACCACTTGACTTTTATCTGTGGGGTCATTTAAAGCAACTCTTATATGCAGAGAAAATCAGAAACAGACACCATCTCCAGCAACGCCCTGAAGAAGCATATGCCAGCATTTCTGCGGAAATCCTTCTGCGAGTGCATGACGATTGGATTCAGCGCCTTGAAATGTGCCTTGACCAAGAGGGACACCAAGTTGAACACATTAAATGACTGTCCTTTATGGAGAACAGTCCAGCCTGTAATTCCAAACAAAATGTATTGTAACGTTTGAACCATAACTGCTACTTCAAATTTGTTTACAGGAATGAAATTGTCAGAAAATGCTGATGTTATTTGATATATCACACGACCTCCTTTCCATTTAAAAAAATGACTTAGATTTAAGATGGCCGATTTCAAGATGGCGGCCATGTTCGGTACATACCGTAAAAGATAGACCTCATCACTCATACCTTAGTGGAATATTTAGATTTCCCAATTCCTGCAAGGTTTTCGAAAAAACAAGGTGTACTGCGACTTTTGACTCGCCCTGTATATTCTGTATAATGAGTGTCAGCTAGTGCATTTCATTCATAACAATGCTATTATCTATGACGGGTGATCAGAAAGTAATGTTGCGTCAAGAACAGATGACGGTATGTATTCATCTGTTCTTGGTTGTGTATTTTTTTCCCTCGAAGATGACAGCAGATGTGAGAAAATTGCAATAAATAAAAGTTAGTTTTGGTTCATTGTTAAAGTTTCCTGTTAGTGTCGTGTGCATTCGCCAAGCACTAGCGACGTGACAGTCCAAACAAGATGGCAACTCTCATTTCATTGTCCAGTGCTTTTGAGCGGCGGAGTGTTATGCGTTTTCTTTGTGCAAAAGGACTGATATCCATAAGGAAATTGTGTCTGTTTACGGAGGTGATATTGTGCAGCTCCGAACAGTACAACATTGGTGCAAGGCTTTTAAAGAAGGATGACAGGACCTGGCTGGCTGCGGGAATCCACGACTGACAGCAAAATTGTTGCCGTGGAAGCGCAGGTGCAGGAGAACCGGCGGATTACCGTGAGAGAAATTCCTGCAACGTTGGGCATCGTATAGGACGGTGTACGACATTGTTCACGAGCAGCTCTGCTTTCGCAAAGTGTCGTGCAGATGGGTGTCACAACAGTTGACGGTCGAATATCAAGGTGCTCGTTTCGATGCTTGTTTGCTGCATCTCACTCCATACCAGGAGGAGGGTCAGGAATTTTTGGAACGAATCAAAACAGGTGATGAATCATGGTTCCACTATTTCACGCCCGAAACCAAGATGCTATCAGCGAATTGGAAACGTACCTCATCTCCCACAATGAAAATGTTCAAAACTGTGTGATCAGCCAGCAAGGTCATGTTGACATGTTTTTGGGATTGCCGTGGTCCGATACTGCTTGAGTTTCTTCCACCACATACCACTGTCAATTCCGAATGCTACAGAGGCATATTGAGGAATCTTCGAGCGGCCATACGCAGGAAAAGACCTGACTTGGCAATGGAGGACATCGTGCTGCACCACGACAATGCACGTTCCCGCACAGCGAAACGGGTCACTGACCTGTTGCAGCGATGGAACTGGGAACTCTGCTTCATCCTCCATACAGCCCGGACTTCGCTCCCAGTGACTACCATATCTTCGTTGAAGAAGTCTCTGGCTGGTCAACATTTTCGTGACGACGGCCAGGTGAAAGTCGGCAGTTTGCAACTGATACCACACACGATCGGACGACTTTTATCGACAGGACGTGGAAAAAACTTGTCCACTGCTCGAAGCGGCCGAAAGTCAGGGGCCGAAAGTCTCGAAGCCGATGGGTGCAAATAAAAATTTGTTTAGTAGGTCAGCATACTTCAACGTTTTCTTGCTTTCTGCAAGATTCGCTGCGAAACAGGCCTCCCTTGAGCTTCCGTCTCAGTAAGAGCAGGCGAGGGTGTCTACACAGGTGTCCCATAGTAGCATCTTCCCTGACTTCCAAGCGGAGAGGGTCACTCCATCAGGGCGTTTGCCATCGCTTCGAGAAAGACCGTTGGCTTCCAGTGATGATGGAATGTCTGCAGTGGTGAAGACACGGTGTATCGTGTCGTTTAGACGATTGCGGCGGCTTATACGGCCAAAGTTGTCGCAGTTCATTAATAATAGCACTGCGGCGGCAAGGGCGTAGAAAACATAGGCGGGCACCTAAATGAAGGCCAACGGCGATGCGGATGGAGTTGTTGCCAAGGAAGGTACCCAGGATGGGAGAGGGCAGAGCGTGTACCCAGCTCCCTGATTCACTTGTAGGCAGGCAGTTGATATAGCGTCAGGTGTTTCAGCAAAGAGAGATCTATAGGTGCGGCATATGTCTGTCCATTAGAAATCCTCATAAGTAACGGGGAACCGTGGTGCGAAATATGAAAAACCAAAGAGAAGCACAATAGTTTGCGAGATTTTAAATCCTTCAGAAATCCCATTCAAGATTATCTCTCGAGACACACTGCTTTGCAATGAAATTGCCCCACCCACAAGGAGTTATCCGAATGAGCCAAAAGTAGGTATACAGCAAGAGATACATCATCTGATCACACCTTTATTACGTTATGGAGCCAAGACGTGCAGTCGTTTGTACAGGGTATCCCAACGGAAAGCAGCATCAGTAGGTTGTGGTACCACTTCTAGCGGCGATGCATTGTTCTAGCCACAGGTGTACATCATACAGGTGGCGAATGTCATCTTGGGGTACGTCTGACCAGGCCTGGTGAACCTGCTGTGTCAGTTCATGGAGATTGCGGGGTGATCGTAAACGACGTCCCACCATGTCGCACACGTGGTCAACTAGCAATAGGTTTGGGGACCTCGTGGGCCATGGCAGGCAGTTGACATCATGCAGACATGCCATGCTCGTGTTTGCCGTGTGCGGTCTGGCATTATCCTGCTGAAAGACTGCGCCGGGTATGGTGTGCAGAAAGGGCAGTAATACGGGCTGCAGAATCTCTGACGTACCGTGCTGCTGTCAGGGTGCCTTGGATGGTGACTAAAGGAGTTCTGGTGTCGTAGCCGATGGCACCCCATGCCAAGATCCCAGGTGTTGGTCCACGATGGCGATACCGGATGCATTGTTCATTGGCACGTTCCAATGGTCTGCACCACATCAGTCCGCGTGTGTCGTCGGTGTCCAAACAAAAACTGGATTCGTCGCTGAAGACCACTGGGCGCCATTCCATTCGCCAGCCCACTCGTTCACAACACCATTGCAGTCATATCACACAGTGCTCAGGTGTCTAAGGAAGACACCAATGGACGCCTGGCAGACATTGTCGCGACGTGTAACCGGCGTACTATTGTCGCTACTGAAGCTGGAGCTGTACGGGGAATAGTGACGTTGTCGCGCAGTTGCCGCATGGTGATGGTTCTTTCCGCTAGCGCTGTTCGCAGTATCTGCCTATCAGCACGAGCTGACGTGCTTCTCCGGGCCCCAGAGCCTAGTCTTCTGGCACGTGTGCCTTCCTTTCACCATTGCCTCCAACATCAGCCTACTGTCCGTGCGTCCCACGACACATGGACAGCAATCAGTCTGGTTGACCATCCAGCCTTGGAGAGGCCAATAATCCGACCTCGTTCAAAGTCCGTTAATTGAGTGAACGGTTGTCGTCGTCGCAGCATTGAGACCATTGTCACAGCTCACGAGGCAGTTGCTACCTCCCTACTGCATGGAACATCTCGCACAGGTGTCAACAGAGGAGCCTTTACAGGCACCCGGACACCCTGTATCAACCCAAATGGTCATGTCCTGTGAGCATGCATCTAATCGTTTACTAATCAGAGGTAGGTACATAAATTGCGTATTATACATGGGGAATTTTACTGAACTCATGCAAAACTTAGATGCGTATTATATATGGTTGCATATTATATATCAAAAATTATAGTAACATGCCATCAATTAAAGTAGGATAATCATCACCAAAAGCCAGTTTTAACTAATAGTTTTAAATCATCACAATTTGTTTAGTCCTGATCATGTAAAGTCTGATGATAGTGCACATGGAAAAGATGAAACTTGCGTGCATTAAAGATTTGCAGAGCTGTCCAATATTTTGTTCCAACATCTCTAGTAATACCCCCGATAGCTGTTTGTGGGCTGTCAGTAGCAGCTGCAAGGACAGCAATACTTCTGTCATCAGTTTCTTACCTAGGGCAACCTGTTCTTGAACGTTGCTGAAGACTACCTGTACTGAAAGTGTTAAATTCGAGCAAGAGTTGTTGCTTCGGGATGTCTACAATTTGGATGAGTTTCTGCATAGTCTTGCTGCAACAGCAGCATTTTCATCAGCAAAAAAATAGCATCTCCATAGTTCCAGTCATTCTCTTGTGAAATGTCATCTTAGCGTCATTGTACCTTTTTATCCCAATTGAACAGGAATATGTGATCAATACGGAAACTTCCACGAGATTTCCAGAACAGGTCCCGTTTGTTTAGAAGCGCAAATTAGCAAGAGCTTCAGAGGAGCCCTTTGTGTGGCAGAGATAAATTGATATTAATCAAGATGTGAATATTTTCTAGTGAACAGTTCTTACGATTGTGACAAAACTTACACTGCTGGACAAAATCATCGCACCATCTACATCTTACGATATGTGAGTGTTAGGCATAGGGTAATGTGGGGATAAAATATCTAGACAACAATGGTGGGATGATGTGGTGTGTGTACATGTTGATTTACTCTTTTGTGGTGTTGCAAGCATTTGTGAAGGAAACAATGAGAAAACAGGGATAAACACGATGGTTTATTCCTAAAGAAAAGTCACCAAACAAACAAACATTAACTCTTAATAATGAGTAACACCACCCCGTGCCTGGATTACAGCTTGCAATCGTCTAGGCATCGACCGGATGACAGCGGCAATGCTTTCTTGAGGGATTCTTTCCCATTCCTTCTGAAGAGCAGTTTGCAACTCCACTAACGTTGATGAATGGTGTCTTCGAGCACGAAGTCGTCTTCCAAGCCTGTTCCAGACGTGTTCGATAGGGTTGAAGTCATGTGGGAGAACATGAATGCCGACATCTTGGAGGTAGTTGCTAACGATGTGGGCAGTATGAGGTCTTGCGTTGTCGTGCTGGAAAAAGAAATCCTCACCAATGTATGATGCAAAGGGCATCACATAATCTGTCAGAGACATAACATGCAGCTGTCATTGTTCCTTGGTCAAGAATGTGTAGCTCTGTGCGGGCCTCCAAAGTTATTCCTGCCCACACCATGACAGAGCCACCACCAAATGCAACTGTAGGACTGATGCTGCATATCGCTCCCCTCGTCTCCATACTCGTTGGCGTCCATCCGGACCGTGTAGGGTAAAACGTGACTCATCTGAAAACATCACGTTGCTCCACTGCTCTACTGTCCAAACAACGTGCTCAGTGCATGACGTAGTCTTGCTACACTATGTTCTCTGGTGAGAGAAGATCCTGTTGCTGGTCGTCTGGCGTGCATTCCGGCTTCGCTTAACCGTCTTCTTACAGTTCGGGCTGAAATGGTCACATTTCTGGTCTCTTGAAGCTCAGCAGCGACTTGAGTGCTCGTGGCCATGCGACATCTCAAGACACGAAGACGAAGAAAACTGTCATCTCTTTCTGTTGTACACCATGGGAGACCTTGTCCTGGTCGTCTATGGTAAATTCCAGTTTCTGCGTGTCGTTGCAAGATCCTCACGACACTTGAATGGTTAACTTGCAGAATCTGTGCAATCCGTCGCTGGCTGAACTCAGCATCGGCGTAAGCAACAGCTCTAGCTGCATCCTCTGCTGACACAAACCGCCTAGGCATGCTGGAAAACTAGCGGAATGTCTTGGTACTCCCACTTGGGAGACAGAAGGACAAGAGCACAAATCCAAATGTTGTTACCTGGTCACCAGAAAGTTGTCCGAATGTCGTTCTGAGCTAACTCTGGCTGTATTTATGCTACCTTAGATGATGCAAATGTTGTGTTTCATCAGTTGGTTGAAACCATTATGAAAATGTATGGCCAGTGTCATCATCGCAGCATTTGCATAAGTTGTATTTTTTGCGTTATCCGTATGTGGTGCGATAATTTTGTCCAGCAGTGTATATTTAAATTTGTCCTATCTGTCATGGTTTGCAAGATGCAATTTGCGTATTCAGGATGTCTTACTAGGCCATAGATAGGCCACCCACCATTTCCTATTAGTC
The DNA here is from genome assembly GCA_023313115.1 of Rhysida immarginata. NCBI lineage: Eukaryota > Metazoa > Arthropoda > Chilopoda > Scolopendromorpha > Scolopendridae > Rhysida > Rhysida immarginata. The sequence continues at coordinate 22,265 of JAHWFO010001025.1, forward strand.
GAGAAATTTCAGATATGTGATCAAAAGTTTAGAGACACCCCTCATAAAGTAAAGCAACGAATCAGTATCAAATTTTACTTGAACTTTCCTTTGCAAAACTATTTGGATAATTCAGAAGAATTTCAACGATGATGCAGTGAATGCAGTGCAAAGAAAAGTTTGCAGCACAAATGTTTCAAAGATGGTGAGTATCTTTTGAGATTCAAAGGTGTCTGCTTAGAACGGGGCAGATCAAAAAAATAAACAAACAACCACTTTTTATAGTACAAAAATAACTTTAATGAGTTTGATATAAAATAACTTTTCAACGTAAAAAAATTAAACATGGGTAACTTTTAGCTCACGGATGTAAGGTTAAAATTATTATCACTTTATGCTGGATGGTCTTCTAAATTAAAAATGTTCAACAAACAGCCTTATGCTTCATCTTCTGCCATCTCCGCATCCTCGCTATCTTCCTTTGAAGTGCTGTCATTCCCTTGCTTGGAATCTTTGTCCTTTCTCTTTTTCTCGGATGCTTCTTTCTTATCTTTGATTTCTTTCCGAAAAGCTGAAATAGAAACATTTTTAAACTTTTATTAAAAAAGAAAAAAAAAAAAAAAAATTATTCATTTACCCAATCTACACCAGTGACAATTGAAAAATGAACACCCAGAAGGAGAGATGTCACACTGCCAATTTTACATTGTGACGCCCCTCCCCTTAATTTAAAAGTGGCAACTATTGTCGGGTGCGATCGGTGCCAAGGGTTCGGGACTGACACCTGAGGGTGTGAATTCTAAAATAAAAAAAAAACTACTCTCTTTATTTCCGGTAACACCAAAACTACTCCACAAGTCGTGCGTTAATAAGCAAAGCAATGTCACGAGCTTTTAATGGTTCGACAAGAATTGCGTCAATTAACTCCGCAACATAATCAACTGAATAGCGCTATCCGACTCATAAGAATCTACTGGAGGGCCCTCTCAGAGTCAAGTGTCTAAATGGCTAACTCCTCAGTCTTAATTACACATAAATTGCATAAAAGCAACTTGCGCACAAAGGATTACAGCTACTTATGATAGTGAGCGGGGCCCTACAACCTCCACTAGAGAGCGTAGCAACACGAGCTGTACACCGATTGCACAAGCAGATCGTTGTGACGAGTTACGCCAACCAATTGGCTACACAGGACACACAGGTAACGTCCTTATTTCCTTAACCAACGCTCACTCGCGTCGCATGCCCCTTTTAATTAGCTTAATTAACTAAGCTAACAAGGGGAGGACCGTGGTAATCCCCGGTGTGACTGTGCATCAGTTGAGACAAATTCTCACACTCTGGCGGCCATGCTCACAACGAGGCTAGAGCCATAAAAGAGTTCCGTGCACGCCAACCGAACGAGAGCATGAACCTATTCGTCAATTCAATATACTTGCCACGGATACTTGCGTCAAATCCAGATCCTATAGCTCGTTGCGCTGCAGAGCCTCCTCCTTAGCATTACTTCGCTGACTAAATGCTAATTTACAGAGACAGGAAACAACCAGTACAACAACATAAGCACTGAGTGCTCTCATTAGTACGTCTTATTTTGACTGCTAATAGAGTCAGTTCAACACTAAACTCTGCGCACTTGGATTCCGTTATAACAGGGCAAGCTTCCGGTTAACTGTTAAACAATCTTCCCATTAACTCATTAGACAATTGTTAATCCTTTACTGTTTATACGGCTTGATTAAACGATTTGCACGCACACAACATGGAGCGAACTCACCCAGCTATGACATCTTAAATGGCTCGATGACTTTTGATGAGCGACGAATTTCAATGTACATTTGGACGAAAATCACAGAGTATTCCTTGTATGCAGACAGCAAATCTCCTCTCTTTCATCAAAACTTTGGCATCGTTAATTAAATGCATCAACAGCAGCAGCACAACAAATATGCTCAGAGGTTTTAACCAGCAGAAACGAAAACAAACTAATTTCGAATGTTTCGGCGAGCTCAACGCAAAAAACTAACAATACACTCTCTGGAGGATGCCACAGCTTCTCAGAAATTCTCCCAGAAACAATGTCCATCCTCCTTAAACAATGATGAACTCTGTTGCACGACCAAAGCCACGAACAGCAATCGTCAACAAACAAGTAAAATGAATAAATTTTTTTAGAAAAACAGCTTTCAATCGACAATAACTTAAATAAATCACTAAACGCTTCAATAGAACAATATCATAAAATTAAACAGCAAAAATCAAGAAAGAGCATTAATAAACCAAAAACCGTATTAATAACAAAACAGCAACCTCCCAATATTCCACATATTTACATTCATGACACACCCACACGTTCCCGCCGGACCCATGTGACACTCACTGACATGGAATGTCACAACATACAAGTTTAATAAGGCCATGAAGACAAAAAAAGCTTAGACAGCAAAGATACCCAACAACATCACCACTGCCGACATAATAATGGAGGAAGAGCCATCAACATCGACTCAACACTTGGCTCAAGAAATTGAGGTCAGTCCAGACACAGCATGGAGAATAGTCCACAAAGATCTTGACAGTTTCCCTTATAATCTCCAGTTAGAACCACCTCTCGGGCAGAATGCAAAAAGAAAAGAAAATTAAACATTAAGGGGAATCAAACGGTAGACTTGCCAGAAACTGCAGACTATGAACAAACAGACCAGGGGAAAACACAATTCCACAATGAATATTTTTTAGCACGGATGCACATTTCGTCAGCATGATACAGGGTGATCAGATCAAAAGCTTGTTCTGATGTAGAAGCAGGTTAACACCAGGTTTATCTAGTAAAGAATTCTACAATGACTAATCGGGTAAAATTTTACTAGGAGTGACAATATCTGTGTGTCATTAAGAGTAGCCAATGGCTGACATTTTTTCCTTGTCAAGTGTCTTTTTAGCTAATAGCCAATCAGAATCATATAGGGGGCATCCATCAGTGTTTAACAACTTGGCTTGTTCTTCAGTGGCTATCTCGAAGGATTCCAGAAAATTCAGCAGTCTCAGGTTATTCATGCTGTGCAGTATTTGGAAGTCATTCTTGTCCAATATGTGGTCAGCGAACCTGCCATTTCTAACACTAGCCAAATGTTCAGCTATTAGAGTTTTCATGTCTCTGGGTCTGGCCATAGTAGACCTTTTCACACAAGCCGCATGCTAATTTGTAGATTCCAGATCGATCTTCAGCGTTTATCTTGTCCTTTGGGCCACCTACAAGTCTTTTAATGGTATTTACACTTTTGTGTGTTACGAGGCACATCCAGAAAGTAAGTTTGCCTATTTAAAAAAAAAAAAAAAAAAAAAGAACTCCCACTTACAGGAACATATTTATTGGCAACAAGAGTACAGCAATGTTTCAGCTATTTTTCAACATAGCCACCACCAGAATTGAGACACTTGTCGTATCGTGGGATCAACTTTTGTATCCTCCTGTCGTAGAACTCTGCCGCCCGTGAATGGCACGTCGCAATTTCCGCAGTGTTTCACAGTAACTGTCAGCGTTTACTGTTTCACCACGTGGAAGGAAGTCAATGAGCAGAATGCCCTTCCTGTCCCAGAACACCGTGCACATCACTTTCCGTGCCGACAGCGTCTGTTTGAATTTCGTCTTGACCGGAGATCCACTATGCTGCCAATGCATTGACTGCTGCTTGGTTTCCGGGGTGATGTGCGAAATCCAAGTCTCATCGCCCGTGACGATCCTGTCGAGGAACTCGTCGCCGTCATCGTGATACCGTTGCAGAAATGTCAGTGCTGCTCCTAAGCGTTGAATTTTGTGTTTGGGTGTCAGGTTTTTCAGCACCCACCTGGCACACAATTTTTTGAACAGCAAGTGCTTAGTGACAATCTCATGCAACAAGGATCGCGATATCTGCGGAAAATGAGTGCTCAGCTCCGTAATCGTGAAGCAACGGTTCTCCATCACGCGCTGCCGCACAAGCTCAACAAGATCATCATTGATGAGGGATGATCGCCCACTGCGCTCTTCATCATGGACACTATGACGACCTTCGGAAAACTGCCTACACCAGCGACGCACCATCTGCTTACTCATGATGTTCGGCCCATAGACCTGACAGAGCTGACGATGAATTTCAATGGCGCAATGCTTTGTGCATTCAAGAACTTTATCACCGACCGAACCTCGCAGGCGGCGGGAGAAGAAATAAGAGCTTCCATTTCAGACTATTGCTACCACGCTACTGGCACGAGGCGGGACCTGTCTGGCTGGCATATGATTGATACGTCATAGATCTGTTACGCATGCGCAATTGACACGGCTAATTACGTTTACTTTAAAGGGGAAAACATCGGGAAACTTACTTTCTGGATGCGCCTCGAACTATAAGTCCGTATTCTTTGACGATCCTTTTTAAACCTCTATTCAGTTGAGTATTATACGGTAAAATTTTACGTGATTAGTCACTGTATAACTATAATTCTTGATTTGTTAGTTTATAGAAGTCTTTACTACATAAACCCGGCGTTAACCTGCTTCTACATCAGAACAAGCTTTTGATATGATTATCCTGTATCACGCTGACTAAGGTGGCATGGCAACCGAAATGCGCATCCGTGCTAATAAATATTCATTGTGGAATTGGGTTTTCTCCTGGTTTGTTTATTAAGGGGAATGTTAAAGATTATAAAGGTAAACCCTACACCCAAAACAACTTCATTTAAAACGAAAGATGAAGTCTCAATAACCACGTAGCATATATATAAAATTTGCAGGAGCTTCAAAATCGTGACATACATATTGCAACAAGTGTTATCACGGATCAAGTTTCCAATACGAATATGAAAACCAACATTGATTTTGATAACATTGACAGCAATATAAAAGAGCCATTAGCAGAATTAAATGCTACTCCAACTTCTGCTATATACGAGGTGCGTTCAAGTTATATGGTCTCCAAATTTTTTTCTCTGCAGTGAGAGTAAGTAGAAAGATCTGGATGTCTTTAAAATTTTGCAGGAAATATTTCGTCTTTACTAACATAGATGGCAGCACTATACTGTGAACGGCGTGAATACTGTGCACGTTGCCGCGAACGATGTTTCATATACTTAAAATGGCGATGTTTAGTTTACAAGATCGTGTAACAATTCGTTTTCTGCATTTGCGGGGTGAAATACCCATCGAAATTCATCACCAATTGAGCGAGATATGTGGTGAAGGCATTATGAATGTTAAAAATGTGCGTTCATCGGTGCAAAAGTTTAAAGAAGGTCGAGAATCGTGTGAGAATGAATCAAAGCAGCCTCGACCGCGAACCAGCCAGACGGAATCCACGATTGCTCGTGTGGAACAAGTTGTTATAGAAGACCGTCGCTTAGGTGTGCGTAATATTGCCTCTAAACTTGGTATTTCCGTGGGGTCTGTGGAGTCCATTTTGCATGATGAGCTGAAAATGCGGAAAGTTTCTTCAAGGTAGGGCCCACGAATGCTGACCGACGAGCACATGTCTGTGTGGGTGGCAATTTCTCAGCAGATGTTGACACGCGGTACAGCAATGAATGGTGCTTTCTTTTCAGCAGTTGTGATGATGGACGAGACGTGGATTCCATTTTTTATCCCCGAAACGAAACACCAATCTTCACAATGGAAACACACAGATTCACCACGACCAAAAAAATCTCGAGTCACAGCCTCTGCTGAGAAAGTTATGGTGGCCATGTTTTGGGACAGCAAAGGCGTACAACTGTTACAGCTAATTCATACAAAAATATTTTGAGAACAAAATTCCTTCCAGCACTGCATGAGAAACGACCAAACAAGACTGGACGGGTGCTTTTTCATCGAGACAACAACCCTGCTCGTCAGGCACTCCTAACTCGGCAGTTTCTTCAAACTAACAACTTTGAGGTGGTTTGCCATGCTCCATACTCACCAGAACTCGCTCCTAGTGATTTCTGGCCTTTTCCAACCATGAAGGACATTCTCCGTGGCCGCTCGTTTCCCAACCGAGCTGTTGTTGCTTCAGCGATTTACCAGTGGGCAAAACATACCCCTAAAGAAGAGTTTTCAGCAGCCATGGAATCATGGCGCCGCCGTTGTGAAAAATGTGTTCGACTTCACGGTGATTACGTCGAGAAGTAACAGTAGTTACAACTTTCTGAGTAAAGTATTTTGTCAAAAAAAAATTTGGAGACCTTAGAACTTGAATGCACCTCGTACATACAGCAATGTGCATTAAACTGGTGATACCAGATCTCCTGCACTGCAGCGTACGCACATACCTTAAGACAGCAGATAGGCCTATCTCATTCATACTTTGGTGCTTAGCACATATCTGCTGCAATCGTTGTTCTTGAAGATCACCAGGCTAGGGCCTTTAACCCTTTTGCTGCATAAAGCAGATATATCCACACAATCTTTCATTGCCTTTACCTGCGAGAATCGGATTCATCCAGTCATGCTGCGAAAAGTGGACAACTTCATCGTATCAGAAATGAAAATGTAATTCATTTACGCAGTGAAAGGGTTAAAGTTAAAACAGAATCGAGTTTCAATGAATTTAGTTTTAATTGACAATGAATTTAAAACCGCACGGTCATTGAAAAAGCACGACTCTTGTAAAACGAGAACAAGGCACTGTTCGCATTTGGATACCAATTCCCTTGCTTGCAAAAGGGAATCCACGGCTTCTTAATCGATTCTGATTGTAGGAATTTATGAGACATGAAATTTCTATTGGATTTCTTATTTACACACCCAAACAGAGAACAATTTAAAAGTTATTCAGATAGAAAACAGGATAAACTATTGTGATATGTAGAATCGAAACGAGGCTAGAATTGAAAACGACTAGGTGACGAAATTCCCTCAGGTTCTCGCAAAAAAGATATGACCTCGCGTTCTGTCGTGTTCTCTGGAGAAGAGATCTGGTGATCAGAGGGCCAATTTTCAATCTTCCAAGGCATGTTTCTTAATAAAATATTACGATAAATCGAAAAATTTTGAATGGTATATACTTTATTAACCTGGATTAATATTATGATGCAAAAATATTAAAGTCGAGGGATACCTATGTTCAACTAACAAGAAGAGAAAAATTTGAAATAGAAAACTTTCATGAAAGTTGGTTAGTCACGGATCATCGTTAATTATACAGACAAAAAACTGGAGTTCATCTACATCATGTGCCAAATGATTGACACTGGTTTCAACTCTGGCAAATATTACCAAATGAGTGAATTCGAATGGAAATCACATTTTTGGTAGTTTTCGATCAAAAATGAGAGGTTTCACCAAACGAACAAAGTTGAATGGATATCATGTATTCCGTTGTTTTTTGTATTGTTTTTTTTTTAAATCAAAAACTCATCACGAAATGAGCAAATTCGAATGGAAATCAAGTACAGTGCTCCCTCTTCATAACGGTACTCTACATAAAACGAGGGTGGGCTGAAAAGTAATGCCTCTATGGCTGTAACTTTTTTATTTTTTAACCGATTTTCAAAATTCTTTTTGTATCCGATACTCCCATTTCTCCTCTATGTAATGCACTATTCACTTTTCGACATAGTCCCCATCCCTTTCCATGCATTGTACCAACGCATGACTTGTTGGGTGAACCCGTCGGAGAGGAATTCCGGGGTTGTTGTCGACACCAAGACCGAACGGCAGGTTTCACCTCGTCGTCAGAACGCAACTCATGCCCCTTAAGGTGCTCTTTACTCTTTGGGAAGTGGTGAAAGTCGCAAGGTGCAAAGTCTTTCATTTTTGAACTGCAGTTTTTCATCTTTGAACTGTAGGCGCTGCAACCCCCTCTGATGTGTGGCAATCGTGTGCAGACTGGCGTTATCGTGCTGCAGAAGAGGATCCAAAGCTGCCATTCAATCCTCGTGTCGACGACAACCCCGGAATTCCTCTCCGACGGGTTCACCCGACTAGTCATGCGTTGGGGACTATGTCGAAAATTGAATAGTGCATTACATAGAGGAGAAATGCGAGTATCAGATACAAAAAGAATTTTGAAAATCGGTTAAAAAATAAAAAAGTTACAGCCATGGAGGCATTACTTTTCAGCCCACCCTCGTAGAGTAATAGTTATTAATTAAAAATAAAAAAAATAAATAAAATAATTAATAAATAATAAATAAAATCAAAATAAAATGCTGACGTTTTGGATAGAGACTATCCTTTATCAAAGCAAAAAGGATAATTCTCTAAATGCAAATAGAATTTTAAAGAATTATCATGAAGTTATGAAAGGAGTACAAAAGGACGACTTTATATATAATTAGCATAAGGAAATAGGGAATAGTAAGACTATTAGCTAAAAAACTAGAAGAGAACAAATGTGGGAGGACAAGAGATGAATTTGAAGACGTGTTGGGATAGGACAGAAAGGAGGACAAATACGAGGTAATAAGAGGGCGGCAAGAAAAATGCAATAGGATAACACATACAAAATTAAAATTATAAACAAGTGAAGAAAAATTTTTTTTTCAAAAATGACGCTTATGTCAAAATTAGGTACACACAGCACCATCTCTTGAGCAAACAAACAAACATAAGCCTATTTCATATTAATCCCCCTCCCCCCTTTGAATTTTTTGAAACTTGCTTTTAGATTCATACATTATCACCAACTTTACGCATGTATTAAAAATTTCAGCAAGATCGGACTAGTGGAAGGGGTTGAAATATTGATCACAAGATTTCATCCACCAAACGGACCCAAATGGCGAAAGTATATAAGCGTTGTAAAAAGGTTAGGAATGATAAGATGTCTAGCAAAACGATTTCGTAAAATTCCCTGATTTTTCCTGACCATCAAAGCCAAAAAAAGGGCTATTTTGATAGAATACCAGGTGGTTATAATTAAACTTCCCCTATATACGGCATCCTACAGCGCAAACGGGTGAATGGAATGCAACGAAATTTTGTATACGGGCTATACACGATATGCGCTCATGGAATTTCAAAAAAAAAAAAAAAAAAATTAGTTCCAAAATGTCCACCAGAGGGCGCCTTTTCGGGAAAAAACATGAATTTTAAAACAATAAACGACCAATACGGAATACAGAAACATGACATACTGCAGAAGTTTTTAGCGATAAATTCAATAATAAATGATATTATAACTGGAGATAAGCCTACCAAGCATCAGGTAAAGATTTTTCTATTGAAAAATGGAAGGAAAAATTCTGCGACCTGGGTTCGAACCAGGAACCTCGGCTGTCATGGCCAACACCTCTACCAGTTGGGCTATAGAGTTCTTTCCATTTTTCGATAGAAAAATCTTTACCTGATGCTTGGTAGGCTCATCTCCAGTTATAATATCATTCATTATTTAATTTATCTGTGAGTTCCACAAACTTTCTGATGGTTGGATAGGAGAGATTCTCGATCTGTGAACCAGGTGCCTGCCTCCCATTGGGCTTTCAACCATGACAACTTGGTTGTCTTTAAGACACCTTGAGTCAGCATGGCTGGCCGGGTGTCTGCGATAGCCCAACTGGTAGAGGCGTCGGCCATGACAGCCGAGGTTCCTGGTTCGATCCCAGGTCGCAGAATTTTTCCTTTCATTTTTCGATAGAAAAATCTTTACCTGAAGGACTACCCCTCTCTAAAGCCCTACTTATCGCCACTCAACTTTTTATGGGGTTATGCTAAAGATAAAGTCTACAGTGATCAACCAAAAACATAGAAGAGCTGAAAACTGTGATAACAAATGTGATAAGGTCAGTTACTACAGAACAACTCAAGCAGTTTATGTGGAACTTCGAACAGAGATTTTGTTTCGTAATCTCCTCAATGGCAAAATCCTGAAAATTTGAAATATAAGTGTTCAAACAGTTATTGAGACCCTGTGAAGCACCCTGTATTTAACTCAGGGTATATTCATGTAAACACAGTAAAACTTAAACTTATGACCAGAATTAA
>JAHWFO010001038.1:0-18795 GCA_023313115.1 Rhysida immarginata
ATTGAGTGAAATTATTGGTTTAAAGCGAAGGACACGTGCGTAATTTAGAGGGCTAAATTGGCAACACTGCTCCCATATATAGATAGGGAGCCAATTTCCTCCTTTTTTTTTTCATGCACTTGTCCTCCTTTGTTGGACATTCACGATAAACAAAAGAATGAAACACGGATGGAGATGAACACTGAATGGGATTGCCTGAGCGTCAATTTTTGTGCGAAACGCAATCGTTTCAATAAACGACCATCTTGCAGTCAGAAAAGTGCTCGAATGACACGTTAATGAATTAACTTTGGGTTTAATTATGTCCCCCTGGGGGGAGGCTAGGCCACACATGGAGTTTGTGCTATACCAAGGCAACCTGCGGCGGAAGTGGATCGAGCCCCGATCTTTCCGCCATGTTCCAAAAATCAGTTTAATATTCTGGGCCCCCAATGGGAGCCGTGTCAGATATTAAGCTGATAAGAACAGAGCTCAGATTAATGTTTGGGTGGCACTTTGAAAAAGGACCAAACTTTTAATGTTATTTGTTAACAATATCATCACTGCTCTGTAGAGAAAAGAAAGAAAAAAAAAAAAAGTGGCTTACTCATTATGCGTCATAAAGCGAGGTCCACGCTGAAATCAATATTGGCGCACCTCAGTGAAGTGCTCAATATAGATGTCGCGTGACCACTTTATGACGTCTGATACACACAGCTTCTTCATGGTTTTGGCGTATCTGCAGGTGCAGATTCTGTTGATGAACCTGTCGTTGTCGGGATCCCAGGAGCCAAGATCCCCCACAACCACAGGCTCCACTGTCACGGTGTGGAAGTTCCTGCGCAGGCTGTCGACCAGGTGGGTGTATTTGTCGATCTTGGCCTGTCTTGCCTTCTGGAAGGCCTCCTTGGTGTTGTCGAAGGGGCAGGTGACGACTACAACGTAACAGTTGTCCTTCACTGCGACGATGAGGTCGGGTCGCAGCCTGGCACCGTTCAGGGGGACTAAGTTGAGCCTGGCCCGATGGACAAAGCGCCAGTCAGCAAAACGTGTGAAGAGGCCCGATAGCAGGAAGTGTGAGCTTGCGGGGTCCTCTCCAACGCATTGCATAACTTTGCCTTGGTTCGGGAGTTGTTGAAGGGCCTCTGCACGCCTGTTGGCAATGGCGAGCCGTAAGGACATGCAGAGACGGTTCCACTGTTTGTGGCACAGAACCATATCCATTCCCTGGACGACAGGCAGCTTTTCCTCAAAGCTCCACGAAACTGCCAGTCGACCCAACGCCTTGCGTGCGTCTGTCCAGCAGTTCCGGAGAGCGTTGGTGGAGAGGTGGTATTCTGCATCTTGCCTGCCGCACAAGAGATGTCATCATAGGTAGCGTCTCGCTGGAGTCGGGAGGCTACTGTTGACCTGATCGATTTACGGGCCAAGTCGAGGACTAATGGGTCAGCTGATAACAACAGCTTGAAGGCGTTGTCAATCAGCATGATGTCGTGATCGTCGGCAATCAGTCGTAGTCCGCAGCAACCCTTAGCTCTACTACCGTAGAGGTAGTCGTTGGACGCCTCTTGTTGGAGGTTGAGGGTCCTTTTAATCTCCGGGCGCAGGACGGCATCAACTCTTTTCCATTCCCCCTTGGAAAAGAAGCCCATGCGTAGAGCGAACTGTAGTGATGGCATATAGAAAGTCCGGAGGGCATCCAGGCACTGTCACGGGGCCAACCGGGAGTTCAGGATTGCGAGGCCGGTGTCGATAATGTCCTTGAGGGAGTTCCAGTCGGAGACCACCTGGAACCTAACTGGTTTCCCAAGGAACCGGGTTGTCTCTCCGTCCGCCAGGCAGGCGACTGGGTGGGCTCCGATAGAGAACCTGGATGGACGGCACCCCACAGGTGTTTTCCCAGACAAGTGGAGGGAGAAACATTTGCTGGGATTGAAACGTAGGTTCAGCTTCATGCTCTCCTCCACCAGCCGGTCAAGGTTGGCCTGCAGAGATTGTGGGTTGGTGCTGATCAGGCACAGGTCATCAGCATATGCCAAGACCTGGTGTTCCAATGCATCCCGTTGTACCAGTCGGATCAGGGGTTCAATGGTCATGTTGAACAGAAGGCCACTGAGGGGGCAACCCTGCCTCACTCCCGCCAGGAGGGGAACAGGATTTGTGATACCTTCTGCTGACCTAATGGATGATGTTGCGTCCGTATATATGCTGGTGACCAGGTCAATGAATTCTTGCCCAGCACCAGATGCAGACGTCAGATCTGGATTTCCGGGCGGCCTCCAGTCGGTACTGCAGGACAAAGTTATGCTCGTGCACACCGTCATAAGGGAGAAACCCTTTCTGACAGTGTGAGAGGACCGCTGCCGATCGCACCAAGCTGTAAGTCTAGCCGTGAGTGTGCGGGTGAACAGCTTGGCACTCGTCCTGAGGATGGCGAACAGAACATTCCGAGTTCGCGTTGGGTCAACGATCTCAGACCCTTTTACGCAGGATAATGGTGTCCCACAGGGAAGTGTGCTGAGTCCATTTCTTTTCCTCATTGCCATGAATGAGGCTTGTTCACAAATTCCATCTACTGTGAACTACTCCCTGTACGTCGATGATATCGCCATTTACTGTCGAGGGTCCTCAATGTTTTCCGTTGAGCGTCAACTGCAAATGGCCATCAACAAGCTTGTTACCTGGAGCAACGGAGTAGGCTTCAAATTTTCACCCCAAAAAACAAGGGCCGTCCACTTTTGCTTTTTAAGAGGCCTCCATCCAGACCCGGATCTAACTCTTTATGGATCCCTGATCTCAGTGGTGGACTCCCACAAATTCTTGGGTCTGACTTTTGATAGGAAACTATCATGGCTCCCACATCTTCGTAATTTAAAAGCGAGATGCTTACAAGCCATGAATGTTTTGCGCTCTATTTCCGCTACCAAATGGGGCGCTGATAGGAAGATGCTCTTATTTTTATACGGCTCCCTAGTTAGATCTAAACTAGACTATGGAAGCATTGTATATGCCACTGCTTCAAAGAGCACCTTGAAGCTGTTAGATCCCATTCATAATCTAGGCATAAGAATTGCCACAGGAGCTTTCCGTACAAGTCCGGTAGAGAGCCTTTATGTGGAGGCTTCTGAGCCCCCATTATGGTTTAGAAGAGCCAAACTCCTCCTTAAATATGCTCTTCGTATATATGGTGAAAGTCTGCACCCAGCTTTTGCCTGTTTATATGATAAACTTAGTATTCCTCCCCCTCCTACCTTTAGAAGCATAAACAATATACTCAAAAATCTTTTGGAGAGCCTGAACCTTTCATTTCCGGTCATGCATAGCCGAGAGGTCAGAGATGTTCCCCAGTGGATTCTCCCCCAACCAGATATAAATTACCACTTGTTTGCTGGGAAAAAATCTAATTTTATGGAAGCTGAAATTAAGGCACTTTTTAGGAATTTTTTAGAATCCCTCCCTGATGGTTTCCACATATACACAGATGGATCCAAATCAGAGGACGGAGTTGGCTGTGCGTTCCTTATTGATAATTTGGTATTTTCCTACCATGTGCCAAACGAATTTTCCATTTTCTCTGCGGAATTGTTAGCCATAGCCAGAGCGTTAGAGTTCTCTTTTAATTATCCAAATTCCAACTTTTGGATTTTCTCAGATTCCCTGAGCGCCTTGCAATCCTTGGAGTCATTCAATACAGACAACCCTTTTGTTATAAGAATCCAGGAATATCTTTATTACCTGGATATCCAAGGTACCAAAATTTATTTTGTTTGGATCCCTAGCCATATGGGTATCCAGCAAAATGAACGGGTCGACAAGGCGGCAAAAGACGCTATGACAGACTTACCTATCTCGGACCTACTCTCAATCCCCGAACATTTGTTCCCGGTCATCTACAAGAAACTCTTATCTTCTTGGCAGGAATCTTGGCCTCTTAACCCAGCGAATAAATTGTAAGAAATAAAGCGTGCCATCACACCGTGGTCCATACCTTGTCTAACAAACAGGCGAGAAGATGTTGTTCTTACTCGGCTTAGGATTGGTCACAGTCGTCTTACTCACGGCTATTTATTAAGAAAGGACCCAGCTCCATTGTGCTCCTGTGGAGCAAGGCTGACTATTAAACATATTCTTATACAGTGCCCTTTACACACTAATTTACGACGCTCATTAGGGCTGAATTATTCACTAGATTTTTTATTGGGGAACAACCCTATGATTTTTAAAAAAGTTTTTCTATTTTTAAAAATTATTCATGTTTTTAAATTCATTTAGTCATCCTTTTATTGTTTTTGCATTGTATATATCCGACCATTAAGCGAATGTTTTACTTTACTTTATTTTATTTAGTGCCCTTTACACACTAATGATTTACACTGCCCTATATTGATATGTCATATTATGGGAGAACCATGGGAAAAAGTCTGTTTTTAAATTTATTAGTGATTCTAAAATCCTCATAGACTTATTTTTTAGTGTTTTTTAATCTTTATCATTCACGTTTTTATGAATGTTTTTCATCTAATTTCTTTTTTTTTATGGGGTTCATAAACTGGTTTTTAAACTTTCTGTCGGGCGCAAAATGGCCATAGCAGCCGACGCCCTAAAATTCCAACCAACCAACCAACCAACCGAGGAGGCTCTCCTCCACGAGACAAGGTCAGTCAGTGTATAGTAGGCGTTGTGGAGAAATCTCCAGTTCACGTCGAACCACATAGGTTCGTGGCCCATTTTCGGGAGGACCTTAATGGTAGCAGCAGGGTCGTTGGGGGAAAGCTCACTGGCGAACCATTTGATGGTGAGCTGGGAGCAAGAGTCGCTCTGGAGGGGAGTGAGTTTGGTAGTGAGGGGGCGGATGATGTCTTTCAGATTACTGTAGAGTGGGGCATCGGAATTGGCAAGAAGTGCGAGGGACGAGTCGAAAGGAAGTCTGTTGGTTCTAAAGAAGGGCCCCATATGCGCGAAAACAAAGGGGCTCCAAAATGGCGGGTGACTGGAAAATATCCTGAAGAAGGTTGCAAGTCTATTGGCTTTAATAAGTACTGGGAGATTGGGGACACCAAGGCCCCCCAATTCGAGGGGAAAGAGAAGTTGAGCGGACTTAAGAGGCTTCCTCTTCACGTGATTTCCCCACACAAAGTTGATGGAGAGGGAAGAGAAAGCCTGGACAAAGTCGGATGGAGGGTCACGGAGTAGAGATAGATAAATAATCTTAGGGACGATGAAGCATCTAAGGATTTTGCTTCTGGTGAGCATGGAAAGGTTGAATTTCTGAAATTTGGAGAGCGTAGCGGAACAGGCTTGGAGGAGGCGACGCCAGTGGGACGCTGGGAGAGGGGCTGGGGAGAATGAGTGGTGGAGGCCCAGGACCTTGAGTGCTTCGCCCCAAGAAACGGGTAAACACTGAAGGTCGCTGGGCGGCCATCTCCCATGGAAAATGCCTTGTGATTTTTCATAATTTAGGGAGCTGCCAGTCGAATCTGTAAACGACTTGAAGGCGTCGTAGAGGCTACAAAGGGAGAGCTGGTTGCTGCGTCGTAGAGGCTACAAAGAACAGATTATTTATCAAAATTTTTATTTACTATATTTTAAAACAATTTTAAAGAAATTTATGGAACATGGTTTAAATTTTATGTTTTTTTGCCAAATTTTTTTATTTTTTTTTTTTTTATTTTTTTTTTTTTTATTATAACCATGTTAAATCTGTTTTTATTTCATATATAATTAAAGAAAGTGTAAAAAAATTTTTATAAATAAAATGTTAAAAAGAATACCTTTCTAAATATAATGTTAAAAAGTTAAGGAGGTGGAATATGTTAAAAAACAAAGAATATCAAAGAAAATATCTCTATGAATGAGAATAATGGAAAATGATAATAAAAAGAAAAAGGTGATGATGAGGCGCTTCTCCCTCACTGCCTCTGTCCTGTAATGTGCTCAACATAGATATCACGTGCGTGCTTGATGGTATCACTCACGCAAAGTTTTTTGAAAAGCGCAAGATATCTATGTGAGCACATTTTCTTTAGAAATTTATCATTGGCCATATCCCAGGAACCTAAGGATCCAACGATGATAGCCTCAATGGTAACTTTTGTGAACCTTCTTTCCAAAGAGTCTTTGAGAGGAGAATATTTAACTATCTTCTCCTCCCTGGCAGCTTGGAAGGCAGTGCTCCGGTTATCAAACGGAATTGTGACATCCACCAGGACTGCTTCCCCATTAGTGACCAATACTAAGTCTGGTCTGAGGGCAGAGTCATCCACTGTCTGGTTTTCCGAAATGATGGTATATTTCAATGCGGCAACTGCCTTAATGCGATCCACAATGGCATTGTGGCGACGCGTATATAAGGCGGAATACCGCATACAGTGGTTGACAACGTGGGGTAATGTCTCCGTTTGATAGCCACAACGACGGCAAGCAGTGTTCTGCTGACCATGCCTCACCCCATTAAAGGGGACCAGGTTCAGACGGGCACGATGGATATAACGCCAGTCTGCAAACCTGGTAAACGCACCTGATCGTATAAAGTGCGAACTGGCGGAGTCAGCAGAGGCCATGGAGTCTCTCGTCTCGTTGGGTTTTAAAGATGGTCCGGAGCTTATGCATGACGAAATGTCGGTGCTCTGACGGGATGGTAGTGTCCCCACGTTTTATTGTAGGTTTACAATCGTGGAAACTCCACTCCACCTCGCAGCGCACCGATGCCTTCCTTGCACAGGTCCACGAATTGGATATCTCGTTAGATCGAGCGCGGAACTCTCCTTCATTGTGGCCATTTAAATAAGCAGCCACATCAGCGTAATCGCAATAGCGACCTACGCGTTTCTCCACCGTACGACGCAACTCTCGACGCTCCAACTCGACAATAATGTCATCGTTGGAAGAAAACAGCTTGAAGGCGTTGTCAATGAGGGCTATGTCACTATCCTCGGCGGCCAATGGAATCCCACAAGATCCATTGTGGGAAGAACCATGGATGTATTCATTGGCCGCCTCCTGTGGCACATACAAGGTCTTTTTAATTTCAGCCCTCATAATCTGATCAACGCGCCCCCACTCTCCCTTTGAGAATGCTGCCATTCTCATTGGGAAGTTTAATGATGGAAAGAAAAACGTTTTGAGGGCATCAAGCCGTTGCCATGGCGCTAATCGAGAGGACATTATCTTCTTGCCCACGTCAATCAATTGGGCAAGTTCGCCTTGGTCCGAAACCACATTGAATCCAACTCTCTTCCCTAATAACGTCCCGGCCTCACCCTCCTCCAGTGACCTCAATCGTCCATTATTGATATGGAATGCGGTATCCCGCATTCCCACTGGAGTGTGACCAGATAAATGGAAACAAAAGGTCTTGCTGGCATTAATACAAATATTTATTGTATCAGCCAGCAAGACCAACTGGTCAAGGTTTGCCTGGAGACGTTCACGAATAGGGGATAACAAGACAAGGTCATCCGCATCAAGTGTAATTTCCTCGCCTTGTATTTTCTTAATAAGTGGGTCAATGGCAATATCGAACAGCAGGCCACTCAATGGACACCCCTGTCGAATTCCATGACCCACTTGCAGAGCCTGTGTCTTGCAACCCCCAGTCAATATACGGGAAGTAGAATTGGTATAAAGATCTTGTACGAGGCTTACAAACTTCTCACCAGCTCCACAAGATGTTAGTGAAGATGTGAGAGCCTTGTGTGGCACGGAACCAAAAGCGTTCGTGAGGTCAAGAAAGGCCGCACATAGATCACCTTTCTCCCGGCGAGCAATATTCATCCGCTGGTGGAGGGCAAAATTATGTTCGAACACTCCATCGAAAGGGAGGAACCCTTTCTGAGATGTAGAAATGACGGAGTGCTCAACCAGCCAGTCAGTAAGACGCTTCGAAAGGCAACCTATAGATATCTTATATATCGTCCGAGTCAGTGCAATCGGACGATAGTTGCCTACATCATCCCGGTCTCCTTTTTTATGTATGAGGACAGTAATCGATGTTTTCCAGCTGTCCGAAATGCTACCATATTTTAAACAAATGTTTAGAATTTTGGTTATTATGTAGCATCCCGGATCCACCTGTTTCCAGTGTTTATAAGTGATTCTGTCCTCTCCGGGAGATGTGTTTTCACATTTTCAAAGACGTCTACTGACCTCCTCCATGCTAAACGGATGCAAGTCCACTGGCGGGCGGCCCTCCACTGTGGTATCGTATAGGGTTAGGTCGCATGGTTGTGACATCCATGCAGACCTAAAATGTTCCTCCACAACATCCACACCCAGGTCACATTGAGGCGATTGCCCATGGACAATACACCAGATGGCCTTTCGGCGATTCATCCGGTATTAACGCTGAATAGATTTCGCGTCCATGGGATCAACCGGCCTGGGTGTCCTTTCTTGATTATCGTCATCCTGTTGTGGAGGAATCCCTATACTGGTGGTGATGTATGCGGAGATCTCTTCTAACAGCGCCTGGAATTTGCCCCACAAATCTGCGGAGCAAGCCAAAGATAGAATCTCGTCTAATCCAGGCGCAAATTGATCCATGGAGGACCTGTCATCGGGTGTTAGCAAGACAGGATCCTCCACTAAAGAGACCTCCTCGCCAACCAGTGTCGTGTCATTTTCCACAGTGGGTTCCTCACTATTGATTATCTCATCCTCACTTATAATGGATTGAGCTGGTGAAGAATGAGATAATGATGTCGACGGTAGAGAATTAATATCAATGTCATTATTTGGAGAGTCCACTATAATGGGAGGAACATTTTGTTCCTCAACCTGCCTTTCCTCATTATTATTCCTAATAGATCCTTGAGGGGTGCTAACAATAGGTCTTAGTTGCTCCCCTCTTGCCCTACTGCTCCTAGTATCAGCAGCAGGTAAGGGCACACTTGCTGCCGCCCTCCTGTCCCGATGCTCGCGAGCAACTTTATGGTTGTACAATGCCTTTTTTTCCGGCAAACCGTGATGAACATCGGTCACACGCAAAAGGCAACTGCACTGGTGAAGGTGTTAACGAGGCCCTCGGGGCGTCACACCGATGTTGCGTTGGACGCAACCCGAGGTCCCTTCTGCATCTGGAGCAGAAGTTACGAGTGCCCTTTATGTGGAGATTATGTACCGTCTCGAGATGACGTTCGAGCGATCTCCGCATAGAAGTCCACGATGTTGCTGTGAACTTAGCAGGGCACCCGTCTTCAGTGCAGTGAAACGTGGACCGAACCGGAAAAAAGACAAGAAGTTGCTCACCTTCTCTTTTGATTTTGTGTGTCGGGACAGGCTCATCTCTTGGGAATGCAGCAGCAGTCATGGGAAGGGCAGGAAAGTCCTGGGATACGTTTATTCGTGTGGTTTGCACTACCTAGTGCAGTCAGCAAAACCGCTGAACTGTACACAGAGGAACAGGTAAAAGAAAAGTAAAAAGGGAAATACAAAAAAAAATACGGGTAATAAAAATAAAAAATGGTGAAGGAGAAGAATGGCTAGAGGGTGGCCATAAGGATACCAACCGAGGAGGATTTCGAATGATGTTCTACATTCAAAGCACACCCCTCCATCCTCCTCACCAGAAACAAAGAAGGAAGCCCTGCTCACAAATGAAGTAAAGCCAGGCAGAAAAAAATACAAAAAATAATAAAATAGAAAAGAGAAATATTATCTCTGAGTACCAGAGATCAAGATTATATAAGGCAAACCACACTTACCACAGTCGGAGGAAGTGCTACTAGTAAGCGACCTGCTTTGGAGTTGGAGCGAGCTGCGAGCTGTTGGTGATGATGATGAAGGATGGGGCCTGTATATCTAGTCCCCTTGTTGGGCTCGGTGGTGGGTGGGGAGCGAGGGAGATGAAAGTTTACTCAACTTACTATGGGTAAAAATAATAAGAATGCTAATCAAAAACAAACTAATAATAGTTATCGTGAAGGGAGACCTAGTAGAAGACCGCCAAGAAATCCGAAGATTTTGGAGATGAAATTGGCAAGTGGGGAGTCGTTTAAGACCATCTCCCCATTTCAAAAGAACTTAAACGCCTCGTTGGGGATACGAAACATGTCAGGAGACTCTTTAATGGCAATCTATTGATCGAGGTTGTTAAGGATAGGCAAGCCACCACCCTGTTATCCTTGAAAAAGTTTGCAGGGAAAGCCATTTCGGTTTCTCCCCATGCATCTTTGAATTATAAAAAAGGTGTTTTCACGTGCCAGGATCTGGAAGGAATAGAGGATGAGGAAATCATTGCCGAATTGGATGATCAATCTGTTGTTGACATTCGCCGGATCGCTCCAAGGAGGAATGGTGTTCCTCATCCTACAAATTCCTTCATTGTTACCTTGGAGGGAACAGTTTTGCCAGATACCATCTATGTCGGCTATATCCAATGTCACGTGAGACCCTTTATCCCCAACCCGTTGCGATGCTTCCAATGTCAGAAGTACGGCCACACGAGAACAAACTGTCATTTTAATGCAGTCTGTTGTAAGTGTGGCCTGCCTGGACATGAGATGGAAGATTGTTCTAACGAGTTACGGTGTTGTAACTGCAAGGGAGCCCATTCTGCCCTTTCAAGAGACTGTCCTATTTGGCGGAAGGAAAAGAAGATCCAAGAGATTCGTGTCCTTGGGAATCTGTCTTGTCCGGAACTATGCAGCAGTGGTTATGAGTCGTCCTTCTATTAAGTCTATTGGAACAATGACTGACTTGAGTATCGCATACTTTTCTTGTGGAACTTCCACCTCCACAGGTCCATCTGCTAGCACTAGTCGGACTTCGAAATCAGTTACACCACCTGGAACTCCTCCAAAAACTTCGGAAAGGGAAGAGGGTAAGAAACGCTCGTCAGAGGTGTCACCTTCCTCTGACCCCTCCAAAAAACATATAGTAGTTTCTACTCCAAATTCTCCAGTTCTGGGGGGAGGGCCAGACTTCCCTTTAAACTTGGACGTGTCTCCTACTGAGGAGATGGAGTTATCCCGGGAGTTTAAACTTTCATCTTAAAACCTCCATCATGGCACTGTTACAATGGAACCTTAATGGATTCTTTTGTCGCTTAGAAGACCTGAAGCTTTTAGTCAATAAGTTCTCCTTCTCCTTATTGGCTTTGCAAGAAACGTTTCTCTTGCCATCCCAGTATCCGACCCTAAAAGGGTTTAATTTTATAAGGAAGGACTATACAATGGGAAATAAAGCCTGTGGCGGTGTTGCCATCTTAGTTCAAAGATCCTTCCCTTTTACTACCATTAATTTAACATCGAATCTCCAGGCGGTAGCAGTTAGAGTGTTATTCATAGACCTCTCACCTCTAACTGTTTGTTCACTGTATCTACCTCCAGATCAATATACGGACGAAACATCTTTGTCATCTCTACTATGTGAACTGCCAAGCCCCTTTCTAGTTATGGGTGATTTTAACGCCCATAATCCCATTTGGGGGTCTATAAAGCTCTCTGAAAGAGGCCATATGATAGAGAAAGTTCTGAATGCTTTTAACATCAATCTGTTAAACGATAGCTCTTCAACATTCCTCCACTCAGCCAACGGCTCTCTGTCATGCATCGATCTATCTATATCCTCTTCATCTTTCACACACAATTTAGCCAGGAGCGTATTCTCAGATATACATGGTAGTGATCATTTCCCGATCAGTATTTCCCTGAGTTCTTCTACTTTTTCCAACCCTCAACCACGTTGGAAATTGGATAAAGCAGATTGGCAGGTCTTCCAATCCCATCTACAGTTTGAGAATAAAACACCCTTTCCGTCTGTAGATGAGGCTGTAGAGGATTTCACTTCCCGCATCCTCTATGCGGCAGAACAATCCATTCCCAAGTGTAAATCCTCGTCCACGAAAATTCCAGTGCCATGGTGGAATGAAGAATGTGCCCGAGCGGTTCGAGAACGTAAGCGAGCTCTCCGCATTTTTCCCGCACAACCAACTCTTGAGAATCTTATTACTTATAAGAAAAAAAGGGCCAGTTGTAAACTAATCATTTCCAATAATAAGAGACTCTGTTGGAGACATTATATCTCCTCCATTAATAAAAACACTCCTCTTCAATCTGTATGGAACATGATTAGGAAAATATATAGGAAAAGACTCCCGGATAAACTCCCTTCTCTCATTGAAAATGGTCATACATACTTTGACCCAAAGGAGGTAGCTAATATCCTCGGAAGGACATTTGCCGAGGTTTCACAGATAAAACATTACTCAGCCTCCTTTCAAAGACAAAAACGTATCGAAGAATCGCATGCCATAAATTTCAAATCCCGAAACCTTGAAGCATCTACCGAGGGAAGCTTATGCTCACCTTCTCTCGTTATTTAACTACGTTTGGTCATTAGGAGAGATCCCAACTTTGTGGAGAGAAGCAATTGTTATTGCTATTCCAAAACCAAATAAAGACCACTCTTGTTCTTCAAACTAGCTGCATGTGCAAAGTCCTGGAAAGGATGGTCTCTGTCCGACTTATGTGGTATCTGGAAAAAAAACCACCTGTTGTCCAGATTTCAGTGCTGTTTCCGCAAATCCCGCTCAACTGTTGATCACCTTCTTCGGTTGGAGCATGAGATTCATTTTGCACAACATGAATAAACAACATGTTGTAGGGGTGTTCTTCGATCTGGAAAAAGCCTATGATACAACTTGGAGGCATGGAATAGCAATACTTTTGCGGAAGTATGGCCTTATAGGACACCTTCCCTCTTTCCTGTGTAATTTCATGGCGAACAGAACATTCCAAGTTCGCGTTGGGTCAACGATCTCAGACCCTTTTACGCAGGATAATGGTGTCCCACAGGGAAGTGTGCTGAGTCCATTTCTTTTCCTCATTGCTATGAATGAGGCTTGTTCACAACTTCCATCCACTGTGAACTATTCCCTGTACGTTGACGATATTGCCATCTACTGTCGAGGGTCCTCAATGTTCTTTATTGAGCGTCAACTGCAACTGGCCATCAACAAGCTTGTAACCTGGAGCAACGCAGTAGGATTTAAATTTTCACCCCAAAAAACAAGGGCCGTTCACTTTTGTTTTTTGAGAGGTCTCCATCCAGACCCAGACCTTACACTTTATGGATCCCCTATTTCAGTGGTGGACTCACATAAATTCTTGGGTCTGACATTTGATAGAAAATTATCATGGCTCCCACATATTCGTAATTTAAAAGCGAGATGCTTACAAGCCATGAATGTTTTGCGCTCTATTTCCGCTACCAAATGGGGTGCGGATAGGAAGATGCTTCTTTTTTTATACGGCTCTCTAGTTAGATCTAAATTGGACTACGGAAGTATTGTGTATGCATCTGCTTCAAAAAGTACTTTGAAGCTGTTAGACCCCCTCCACAATCTAGGCATAAGAATTGCTATAGGAGCGTTCCGAACAAGTCCAGTAGAGAGCTTTTATGTAGATGCTTCTGAACCCCCGTTATGGTTAAGAAGAGCCAAACTCCTCCTGAAATATGCTCTTCGCATATATGGTGAAAGTCAGCACCCAGCTTCTGCCTGTCTATTTGGTAAACCTAGAATTCCTCCCCATCCCTCTTATAGAAGCATCAACAATTGGTTCCAGAATCTTCTGGAGAGCCTGAACCTCTTATTTCCAGCCATGCATAGCCGAGAGGT
The DNA here is from genome assembly GCA_023313115.1 of Rhysida immarginata. Classification (NCBI taxonomy): domain Eukaryota; kingdom Metazoa; phylum Arthropoda; class Chilopoda; order Scolopendromorpha; family Scolopendridae; genus Rhysida; species Rhysida immarginata. The sequence goes on from JAHWFO010001038.1 coordinate 13,598, forward strand.
CAGAGATGTCCCTCAGTGGATTCTTCCCCAACCAGATATAAACTACAATTTATTCGGTGGAAAAAAATCAAATTTTTTGGAAGCCGAAATTAACGCACTTTTTAAGGTTTTTTTAGAAACCCTTCCTGATGGCTTCCACATATATACAGATGGGTCCAAATCAGAGGACGGGGTTGGCTGTGCATTCCTTATAGATAATACTATATTCTCCTATCATTTGCCAAACGAGTTTTCCATTTTCTCAGCGGAATTGGTTGCGTTAGCCAAAGCGTTAGAGTTCTGTTTTCAATATCCAAATTCCAACATCTGGATATTCTCTGATTCTCTGAGCACTTTGCAATCGTTAGAATCTTTCAATTCTGAAAATCCTTTTGTCAAAAGAATTCAGGAATACCTTCATTTCCTGGATTACCAAGGTACCAGAATTCATTTTTTCTGGATCGCTAGTCATATCGGTATCCACCAAAATGAACGGGTCGATAAAGCGACAAAACACGCTATTACTCAGCTAGCGATCTCGGAATTGTTGTCAATCCCCGAGCATTTCCACCCGGTGATTTCCAAGAAACTCAAATCTTCTTGGCAGGAGTCTTGGCCTCTTAACCCAGCTAATAAACTTTTTGAAGTCAAGCTTTCCATCACACCGTGGTCCTTACCTTGTCTAACAAATAGGCGGGAAGATGTTGTTCTTACTCAGCTTAGGATTGGTCACAGCCGTCTTACTCACATCCATTTATTAAAAAAAGAACCAGCTCCATTGTGTTCTTGTGGAGCAATGCTAACTATTAAGCATATTTTAATCCAGTGCCCTTTACACACTAAGCTACGACGCTCATTAGGGCTGAATCATTCCTTAGATTTTTTGTTGGGTAACAACCCCATAATTTTTAAAAAAGTGTTTCTTTTTTTAAAAATTATTCATGTTTTTAAATTCATATAATCATCTTTTTATTGCTTTTGCATTATATATATTTGATCATTAAGTATAGGTTTCATTTAGTGCCATTCACACACTAATCATATTCATCAGTTTTTATTAGGTGACAACTCAAAAAAAATAAATTTTAATCATCTATTTTATACTCAGTTAGTGCCCTTTACACACTAATGATTTACACAGAACCTATACAAATATTTCTTATTACGAGAGAACCCTGGAGGACAATGTCGGTTTTTTAAATTTATTAGGGTTTTTAAAATCTCATAGTCATAATTTTTATTGTTTTTCCATCTTTGTCATTCACGTTTTTATGTGTTTTTTTCCATCTGATTTTTTAAACTTTTGTCCCATAAACTGTGGGTTTTTAAACTTTCTGTCGGGTGCAAAATGGCCATACTAGCCGACGCCCTAAAATTCCAACCAACCAACCTGTATATCTAGCCCCCCAAAAGAGTACTAGATAACAGGCCAGATGCGGCAGCTCACTACCTCTGATCTTAGCCAAAAGGCCGAGAAGCGATAAACTTTCAGCGTTATCCAAAAAATGGCCCGGACCACGCCCTTTTTTTAAAAATAAAAATTGACGGGTTAGGCCTAACTGAGGCGTACGCCACGCCCTTGGACATCTGAGGCAGCAGCTGATTTGCCTTGCAAACTCGAAGAAAGAAGAGAAGAGCGATTGATGATAAAGATCATTGAGAAGTCTGTCGTGAGTGAAGGAAGAATAGATTAGATTAGATTAGATTAGATAAGATTAGGTCAGGTTAGATTAGGTTATCTCACGTTAGGTTATGTTAGGTTAGCTTGTAAGGAAAAAGCACCGTGTAAGCATTGTTCGAAATGGCATGCGCCAGATAGGAGAAGTGGAATCGTGCTGGCCTCTCTGTGTTGCAGCACAAAGAAAGAAGAAGGAAAAGACTGCAACAAGTGCAGCAACAGATCGGACATACGTACCTGCAAAACTCTGAAAAAGTGCCTTTGGTCGGTGGGCGACAATAATATAAGTCCAAACGGAGTATTATAATTTTGGATTGATCCAACTTGGACTGGGGCCGTCTGAATGTTGTGGCTTTATTCTATTAAAGTAATGAATGTAGCAATTTAATCTCTTGACAACTGTGTAGGTAAGGATTGAGTGAAATTATTGGTTTAAAGCGAAGGACACGTGCGTAATTTAAAGGGCTAAATTGGCAACACTGCTCCCATATATAGATATGGAGTTAATTTCTTCCTTTTTTTTCATGCACTTGTCCTCCTTTGTTGGACATTAATAATACAAACGAAACAATAGACAAAAGAATGAAACACGGATGGAGATGAACACTGAATGGGATTGCCTGAGCGTCAATTTTTTGTGCGAAACGCAATCGTTTCAATAAACGACCATCTTGCAGTCAGAAAAGTGCTCGAATGACACGTTAATGAATTAACTTTGGGTTTAATTATGTCCCCCTGGGGGGGAGGCTAGGCCACACATGGAATTAGTGCTATACCAAGGCAACCTGCGGCGGAAGTGGAGCGAGCCCCGATCTTTCCGCCATGTTCCAAAAATCAGTTTTTTATTCTGGGCCCCCAATGGGAGCCGTATCAGATATTTAGCTGATAAGAACAGATACTACAGGTTTTGAAGTGGGATGTAGCGACCCACAAGAACACAATAGACGATAAACAGCAAACTTATACCATATGCTAAACAAAATAATAATAATAAATACTAATAATAAACCGAGTGCTCAACGGGTTACGGACGATAACTCAAAAGACGTCTTCAAAACCATACAAAAGGCAGTCTTAGCCGGCGTCTGTGGCGCTGCAAGACTATAGCCAGGAGCCAGGTGTCGAACAGGCCCGGGCGCCGAAAAATCGGCACCTAAACGGGTGTGACCCGCAAGGCTAGACACCTTGGGGAGGGGAGAGACAACACGACAAATGAGAAGGAGAAACGGCACGACAAAAAGGGGACGGACAATATATCAATAAAAATGAACTGCACAAAAGGGAAGGGCAGAAATCATTTGTCACATGCATACCCCAGTGGAGAAGTCTCCAGTTCACGTCAAACCGCATGGGTTCGTGGCACATTTTTGTGAGGCCTCGGAGAATAGATTTCCAAGGGAGGCTCGGGAGAACCTTAATGATAGCAGCAGGGTCATTGGGGGAAAGCTCACTGGCAAACCACTTGGTGGTGAGCTGGATGCAGGAGTCGCTCTGGAGGGGAGTGAGGGGGCGGATGGTGTCTTTCATATTACTGTAGAGTGGGGCATCGGAATTGGCAAGAAGTGCGAGGGACGGGTCGTAAGGAAGTCTGTTAGTTCTAATGAAGGGCCCCATATGCGCGAAAACAAAGGGGCTCCATAGTGGCGGGTGGCTGGAAAATATCCTGAAGAAGGTTGCAAGTCTATTGGCTTTAATAAGTGCTGGGAGATTGGGGACACCAAGGCCCCCCTAATTCATGGGGCCATAGAAGTTGAGCGGACTTGAGAGGCTTCCTCTTCACGTGATTTCCCCTCACAAAGTTGATGGAGAGGGAAGAGAAAGCCTGGACAAAGTCGGATGGAGGGTCACGTAGTAGAGATGGGTAGGTAATCTTAGGGGCGATGAAGCATCTAAGAATTTTGCTTCTGGTGAGCATAGAAAGGTTGAATTTCTTAAATTTGGAGAGCATAGCGGAACAGGCTTGGAGGAGGCAACGCCAGTGGGACGCTGGGAGAGGGGCTGGGGAGAATGAGTGGTAGAGGCCCAGGACCTTGAGTGCTTCGCCCCAAGAAACAGGGAAACACTGAAGGTCGCTGGGCGACCATCTCCCATGGCAAATGCCTTGTGATTTTCCATAATTTAGGGAGCTGCCAGTCGAATCTGTAAACGACTTGAAGGCGTCGTAGAGGCTACAAAGGGAGAGCTGGTTGCTGCCAATGACGACAATGTCGTCCGCGTATAGTAAAATTTTGAAGTGGACCTGCATAGCAGGGAGGTGGAATCCTGTGATGGAGGTATTGCTATTTATGTGCCTCGTTAGAGGCTCGACGTAAAAGGCATAAAGTAAGAAGGACAAAGGGCAGCCTTGCCTCACCCCTCTCTGAAGGGAGAGAGGTGGGGAAAGGAGGCCATTTGCAGAGATAACACAGGCAGCATCTTTATAAAGTGTACCTAATAAGGAGGCAAACTTAACCAGGCCCATCTGCCTGAAAATGGCAAGCAGATAGGCGTGGTTAACATTGTCAAAGGCCTTGTTTTGGTCCAGACTAAGGATGGCTATCTTTTGCCCGCGGGACTTGGTCTCCTCCATGATGCAATCGAGCAGGATGGAATTGTCCTGGATCTGCCAGTTGGGGATAGCGCATGTTTGGGTAGGGCTGATAATGTTCTCAGCAAAACAGGATAATCTTTGCTGAAGGACGCCCATGAGGATTTTATAATCAGAATTCAATAGTTTAATCGGACGGCAATCATTGGGGGTGGCTGGGGTCGAAGATTTCGGAAGGAAAATAATTTTTCCTTGCGTGAAGGCAGCTGGGACAGAGGAGCTGGAAAGGACCGTGCTCAGAGCTTTAACAAAATAATCTTTGATGATAGGCCAAGTTAATTTGTAAAAATCGTACGTAAGGCCGTCCAGACCAGGGCTAGAGTGACCGTCGCTCCTGCCAAGGAAGGAAGCCGCCTCATCCGAAGATATCTGGCGCGCCAGAGAATCGTCGTCGGCGCCAACCAGGCTGGGGTGGAGCGAGAGCCACTGATGAGCTCCGGCTAACTGAGGTTGAGGTTGGGAGAACCTACCAGAGTAAACTGTGTGGAGGGTGGAAACAATCTCCTGAGGACTGGATACAGTTTTGTTATTGTGGGACAGAGAGGGGATGGAAAGTGCACGAGCACGGTCCTTTTCCCTGGCAAAGACAGCAGAGGACAATTGAGCTGCCCCTTCAGCAAAATTGGCTCTGCTGCGGATGCCGGCTCCTATGGCCTTCTGCTTCAGGATGGCAATTATTTCGTTTTGAACCTGTTTGATTTCCGAACTGAAGTCCGAGAGGGCTGAAGATAATTTGAACGTCTGCAGTATGGACTGCAGAGTCAGCAATCGTATTTTCAAGCGTCTGGCCAGGGTGTAGCCAAGGCGCTTGAGGTACTTTTGAATTCTGATTTTGATGTAACACCAATTGGTGATATTCGGGAGTCTACAAGTGGTTAGTTTTGCAAAGAAGACTTTGAAATTTTCCAGATTATTTGGATCCTCTAAACAAGCAGAGTTGAAAAACCACTGCCG
>JAHWFO010001063.1:0-32599 GCA_023313115.1 Rhysida immarginata
TAAGATATTGCCAAATTTAATTTAATTTTTTGAGATTGTTCTGTTTACATCCAAGTGTAATTATCCCGGTCAACGCCGGGTACCTTTACTAGTCTTCTATATATATAAAGAAGGATGTTTGTGGGTCTGTGGGTCTGTTTGTTTGTATGTTTTTTATACAAATCTACAGTTTTATTCCGATTTTGATGAAATTTCGCATACTTGACCTTCGAAGCATGAGGAAGGTCACTGTCTACCTCAGATTTCGGAAAAATAATAAATATCGATAAAAAATCGATATTCATGGTTATGGCAAGGCATATTAATGAGAAATATCTCATGACCAACAATGCAAGGCAAAGTTGGTACAACAATAGGTATCAACAATGGTATCAGCACGCAATTCACAAACACACTGCATGAACCAACAATATATATCTCATGCCCAACAATGCAAGGTAAAGTTTGTGTAACAATAGGCCCATTGTGTTCGCATCAACAATGGTATCAACGCGCAATTCAGCAATAACAATGAGCACAGAATGATGAGGTAATGTTAAAGCAATCTTTCCAAGAATTATAACAATGAACATAAAATGATGATGTAGTATGGATAAGTTTAAATTTGTAACAATGCATAAAATTCCTGTTATTCAGGCTTTTCTTAGAAAAGAGAGTTCTTAGTACTTAACAATTTCTTGAAAATCTTTAAAAATGATGAGTGACTGGAGATAATGGAGAGTTAGCAGACTGTTGAGAAAGAGTGGAAAGACGACAGTTAGCTCCGTGATGTATTGAGCAAATGGGAAGCAAGTAAATAGAAGAATCGGCGAGCGCTAGACTGCACAAAGTGATGAATGGCCAAGTTTTGCTTCAACACATCGAGAGAAGAGTGGAAATTGCAAAAACACTAAGTATACATCTGAGGTAAGATTACGTGAGTAAGAAATTATTGGAGAGGTCCAGCTATTGTGAGCCTTTTTTTCGAATTTTCATTAAGAATTTTTATTGTATTAATTCTAAGCATTTTCATGTGTTTATTTTTAAGATATTGCAAAATTTAATTTAAATTTTTGAGATTGTTCTGTTTACATCCAAGTGTAATTATCCCGGGCAACGCCGGGTACCTCTTCTAGTATTCTATATAAATAAAGAAGGATGTTTGTGGGTGGGTTTGTTATTTATACAAATGTACAGTTTTATTCCGATGTTCATGAAATTTTGCATACTTGACTTCAAAGTATGAGGAAGGTCACTGTCTACCTCAGATTTCGGAAAAATAATAACTATCGATAAAAAATCGATATTCATGTTTATGGCATGGAAAATTAATGAAAAATATCTCATGACCAACAATGCAAGGCAAAGTTTGTGCAACAATAGGTATCAACAATGGTGTGAACACGCAATGCACCAATACTAGGCAGGGATCAACAATATATATCTCATGACCAACAATGAAAGGCAAGTTTGTGCAATATAATTCCTGTAATTCAGGCTTTTCTTAGAAACTAGAGTTCTTAGTACTTAACAATTTCTTGAAAATCTTTAAAAATGATCAGTAACTGGAGATAATGGAGAGTTACCAGACTATTGAGAAAGAGTGAAAAGACGACAGAGGAAGCACTCATTTAGCTCCGTGCTGTATTGAGCAAATGGGAAGAAAGTAAATAGAAGAATCGGCGATCGCTAGACTACACAAAGTGATGAATGGCCAAAGAGTGGGAATTGCAACAACATCAAGCTTTTTCATGTGTTTATTTTTAAAATTTTTCAAAATTTATTCAAAAAAACAAAGAGTCAGAGCCACGGATACATCACTTAGAATTCCTGTTTTTCGGATTTTTCATAGAATGGATAGGGTGTATATTAGTTTCATAGAATATACCCTTCGCTCTGTGGTATATTAGTTGAGTTATTATTTAAACAATTTGAGTAATAATTTAACTTCTTAAGATTGTTCTGTTTACTTACATGTGTAATTATCCCGGGCAACGCCGGGTCCTCTGCTAGTAATTTAATATTAATTTCATTAAAAATTTGTGGAAAAAAAATAAGTATTATAATCTTAATTAAATATTATTTAAAACTTTATGGGGGGAAAGCATTAAAATCTTAATTAAATATTAATTTCATTAGAACTTTGTGAAAATAGAAAAGTAATTCATTCCCTCCCCATTCTGGTTCTTTTACCATGATCTTGTGTTGCCATCTAGTGACAAGAAATGTAACCGGATCTGTCAAATAACCTCTTTGAGTACAGAAATTTAAGGGAAAGGGTTAAAAAATAATTTAAATAACACTAAAGTTATTGACAGGTCATTAATCAATCCATCAATCAATCAAAGTAATTATTCAATCAATTAATTATAGTAATTAATCAATTCATTAAAAACAATCAAATATTGGGAAATTACGCAAATTAGCTCTATTGTGTACCCTAGAGTGGGACCTATAACTACTCACATGCTCACATGTGAGAACTTACCACCAGGTGTTACGATTTTGACTACGTAACTCGGAAACTACTCTTTGGAATTCGCATAAATTTTAACGGTATACACAGTTTTATGTACTCTATCATTCCTCCAAACTTCATTAGACTAGGTCTTAAAGAACCTGAGTTATTAACTTGCTGCCCTTTGTGGCGGCATTTTTATTTCTGTTCGTATCTCGATTATTGTTCAAATTCGAACCCATATTCATGTGAGTTTTTTTCCTTGAATCGTCTGTACTACCTCCTCTAAAAGTATGTGACAGGATTTCAGATACACCTTGTATATCTCTTATACTTTACAGATATTTATGAACAACTAGAATTTAAATCACTGCCAAATGTTAATTATTTATGTAAATGGATTTTAATACTTAATTATTTATTCCTTAATTTTAATTATGAGGATTTTATTCCTTTTAAACTTTATTGCTAAATTTAAACCTTATATTTTTATAAACTTCCTTTAATAAAATGGATCTTGAAAGAATGTGACAGCTTAACCATGTTTAATAAAAAGAAGATATAATTTTGATGTGATGGCTCCAGAATATGAGAAAAGAAATTAGAGTATTTTATCATGGGAAACGGTTCATTCAGTACAGGCATGATGGTGGAGAAATAGTTGCTGCTGCTATGGATCTTCTCACCGTGATCATTGTTGTACATTGGGTTTCTGCATAGGTGAAAAAAAGATGGCATCTCGAGGGGGTGTCTCCAACATCTCTTCGTTCCAGGATTCTCCCTTTTATGCATTTTCTACACTTAGATAAACATGGAGGCTCCATTTTTACTTTTGGAATAATCTTCAATTATCTATATTGACAAAAGCTTGACCAAATCAGCACATTTTATCATTAGCACACATCACCAGAGTAACCGAGAGAAAGAGAGGGACTGGATACCTCGACACCCGTATTTATAGATTTTGTCTAAGTTTCACAGTTCTCCAATTCTCCTTCCATAATCACGTGCGATTTTTCTGAATTTCACTAGGGCTGATGCAATGTTTTGGCTCCACAAACTGCATGCCAATCAGCTGGTATTTCAATCAATTACTTTTGTTCATATTACTGCCTAGTTTTACGATTGATTTTAAGAGATCTTAAAATTGTTTATATTACTTCATGAAAATAAAGTTAATTATTCTAAAACTTTTTTTATTCTTCGAATAGGGTTTTCATGACTATGTTGAGGGTTTAACTTTGGAAGAAATTCTCTTTATATGACAAATTAATAATTTATCAAAAATTATATTATAATTTAAAAAGGGTCGGGGCCATACAGATTAATGATGATACACAATCAAATTCGCATCAAATAAATTCTTTTGCGAAGTTAAAGTTCACTAAGAGAAGATGTATTGTCACATGTAAATTTAGCTAAACTATGAGTAGCGCAGTGGAAGATTAAATAACATGCAACAGTGGACTGAATTAAAGTAATAAATGAAATGTTTATTGACAATAGAAAATAAAGCAAAAGTAAATAAGAAGGATAAATGTGAACTATCAAAGGCAATCTATGCCAATCACCAAATCAAACACAAAGGTACAAATTAATTCAAACACTGAAATTAATCGTAACCACACCTCTAAGTAACAATTAATTAGCATATAAGCCTTAACACCTTACAAAACTTAAAGGATAAGTATTCTAAATGCAGTAACAAATACTTAAACTGAATCTAGTCCATATTTTAAACAAATACTCTTCAGCTAGATAGCAATTCCAAAAACTTAGATGCTAAAGTTGTATATCAAAAGCTTACTGGCTAAGCAACTAAAATGTAATGCAATAATCACATCAAATATGGCTTAACTGCAACAGTAATAGGAATGAACAACTTTAAAGTCACAAGTCTATCCGTAGAATTACAGACGTATAGATAGACTTAATAATGACACAGCACTTTGATTGGGTCGAACACAAAGTTACACCAAACCCAGATCAACCATACTTTCGTTTCCTTAAAATAGCTAAACATAAAAATGCTAAAGCTTACAAATAAGGCATCCTTTCCAATAAAAATGAAATACACACTTAGGGTAAATAACACTTATGCATACAGAAAGTTTAAATACAACTTATCCGAAATAAGCACGTTGCAAAAGCGACATCTTGCAACCAAAACCTCTAACTGCGTAAAATAAAGAATAAGTGCGCCCAAAACTAGAGCGTCACAAAACCCGGATAAGACCCAAAGTTCTAATTAAAGTCACTATGTTATGAACAAAAACTAGTAATAGGGAATAAAAGAATTAAAGCTTATAACAAACGTTTTGACAACGTATCAGCTTTAATGAAGCGCGCACACAAATTATAAATAGTTCTGAGTTCTTTGTCCCAAAATCATTAAAGCTTGTATTCCAACATTTTAACAATGTACAGCCTAAATGATGAGCACAATTGCAAATGGACCTGAGTTCCTTGACAATGAAACAAATAATTAACAAATATCAGAGGTCTACAAATGAACACCACACAAGGCTGAATTACAGGTTATTCGTGTGTGGAATTATAAATAACAAAGACCTTGTGCTAATGCGGCGCATGACACCTTAGTTACGCCAAAATTACGGCGAAGCCGAAATCCCAGTTAATATATTCCCGCATTCCGCAAGGCCACAACCCGCACACTTTGGTGTTCATACGAAGTTCCCGATGATACAAGGCGTTAAAAGCTTTCTTTATTAGCTTAGCTTTACGGCCCACAATGAACGAAACACTTACTATTGTGAAGCAACGGTCGGCCACTGAACCTCTCGGAGAAGGGGGAAGAAATGCAAACACTGAGGAGCAACACCGTTCGCTCAGTCGCCTCTCACGCTTTGCGTCGGCGTTAACCTCCGCCTGCTTGCCTACTCCGTACGACGTGGCGTTTTCCAACGAAGCTGTTGTCGGCTCCGTAGTCGTCTTCGTCGACGTGGCAGCTTGAGGTTTCGCTTTCCTGCTCAGCCTAGCTTCTTCGCACGACGTGGCGTTGTCCAACGGAGCAATTGTCGGCTCCGTAGTCGTCTGCGTCGTGGCAGCTTGAGCTCCTTCCTCCGCCCGCTTAGCTTCTCCGCACGACGTGGCGTGGTCCAACGAAGCTAATGCTGGCTCCGAAGTCGTCTCCGTCGTGGCGGCATGAGCTCTTTGCTTCTCCCTCGACCTGCCGAAAGCATGGCATTCTCTCAGCCTTCCAGCAGCCTTCGTCGCGAGCTTCTTTTCCTTTAGACCTCTCTCGGTCGTCGCCAAACTCTCTCTCCTGATCTCTCTCGTCTCTTTTCCTGAGCCCGCACTCGCCAGACTTCCTCCTCTGTCATTGGCTCTTGCGTGACGATGCTCGAATCGACGCTGATGACGTCGCCTCCGTTTTCGACCGGAATTGTAGACTATTCTCGATCGAAAACGAGCATCTTTGTCATCGGAAATATTAACCGAATTAATTTTCCGTGACATGTATCTTATTATTTTCACTACAGAGAAAGAATCATTTAAAATCTAAAAGTTCACTACCGAAAATTACATGTAAGTTTATCAGTTAATTCAACATTCTTTTCCGGCAACAGTCTGAGCAGTGTGCTTGAAAGGTCACTCTCGAAATAGTTCATAGTGTCTCTTTTCACTTTCACGCAGCTGTTTGTTTAGGTCGATGATGTAGTAGCGCTGTGAAGCTCCATGTTGCTTCAACACGTGGTCGTATCATCTTACAACAAGGGAGGTCCATGGCACCTGATGCCATGTTCTATGGCGTAGGACTGGGGATCCCGGAAGTTTGTTGATGACGAGTAATGATGTCATCTCTCCTGTGGTGTATGATCGTCGAACAAATACTCCTGGTTTCCTGGCAGTAATGGGTGTTACTGCGTCCATCTCTCCAAATGTTGTAGTGATTTTGTTGATTTCTTTTCATCTACTTTGTAGTGGGCTAGTTAATTCTGCGATGTGGTGCGTAGAATTTTATGTTGATTTCTTTTCTTCTCCTCGTAGTGGCACGGTTATCTCTGCTGCTGACTCGCTACTGACCCATAAGCTGATCGGTTTGTGTCACCGTCGCTCGTTGTGGGGGATGGCCATTCAAAGTCCGTTTTCCGCTCTATCGCGGCTGTCATGAGTCATCGGCCAGGTTTCTCCTCGAAGAATTTTGCGGGGGTAGGCTTCTCACAACATTGGTCACCATGAAAAGAAAGAGGGGATGGATGGAGAAAAGTTCACTCACACTCTCCCAAGAAAAATTCATTAAGAATTTGTGTACTGGAATATCTTAAACTTAGGCAAACCTCTATTGCTCAACCTTAATTAAATTGTTTTGGCCACCAAACCTTAATCAAATGCCTTAGCAACTAACTTAAGATTAAGTTTTCACCCATTAAGCAAAAGTTGAATCAACGTCCACACAATACAGTTCATAATATTAATTGTATAGTACTTTTCTATACACATCAAATGCACACAAAAAATGTTTTATCAAATCGTCCTTTTTCAATGCACACGTTTGTATTATTTCAGTGAATAAGAGTTCATAGGGGAGGAACGAATTTCCTTTTTCCTTTTTCCTTTTCCCAAGTGCGTATACATCTGGCGAGTCGAGCAGGAGTAGAGCGCACGCTGAGCCAAGTTTGCCAAATTTATACGGCCTCAGCGAGCCACCCTCAAGCCGCTTGACTCGCGCTCGCAGCAATCCATTTCTTGTCGGTTTTTCCGACGAACTCAAAGGGGCTCGCCCTCCCTAGTTAGGACGGGTTTGTAGTACACTCGGTGAAAAACCCAATAAATCTTCTTGTTCTGGTGGGAAACTCCATGACCACCCGTCGAGCAACCCCCTAAACCATGTGCGTGATAGCTAAAAAATAAAGTCCGCGATAAAATTAATTGGAATAAGTTCACTGGCTTAATTGTCAAATAACAAATTAATTTAATAATGTAATTTTAGAATTAGACTTATGAAATAAAGATTAAAACATTTATGTGCAAACTAATTTTCCTTGACAAACAGGGGCGACAATTAAGCGTAGAAGGAAAAAAACATTTTTGACTATGTCTTCAAATTGTGTGATTTTTGCATCGGAATTATATAAAGGAAAAATTTTATACAGTTTGGATTTTTTTCTCTCAACTAAAAAAAGAAACAATTTGTATTTATTCTCCAATCAGTGCTCCTAACTCATCTTCTTGTTATTAAGTTATTATGTTGTCCAATCCAGCATCTTTATGTGTTAGATGTTGTCCAATATATAAACTTTTCAATTATACACTCACCTGTCTTGAATTGAGATAGGCTGCCGTAAATGAGTTTCATGTTTACAGATTTTCGGCCCTATTTTGGTTAATAAATTTTCAAAATCCGTGGGAGTCATTCGTGTAAAATTGTTTTATTGGCCGCTGATGTACTGCATCTTTAAATCTGTTCATACGAGGGGAGATCAAAAAGTAAGTTGCACTTTCACAGTATGGCCATTTATTTAGTACACCACCTATACAAAAGCAACACGGCTATAGCAGCATACAATGTAGGTTCACTTTTCCACATAGTCCCCAAGAGACCCTAAACATTTATCCGAACGATCAACCAACTTTTCGATTCCGGATGCATAGACATCTCCTCCAGCGTTTTGTAACCACACGGTGACAGCCGCTTTCACCTCTTCATCGTTTCGAAATCGTTGTCCACCGAGTTCCGATTCTCTCTAATCATCGCATCCACAAGGTCAACATTTGCAATGGTACGGGACGTTGCGGGCCTGCCTATGCGATCTTCATCTGTGATATCCGTACATCCTGCTTCAAATTGTTGACACCACTTTACAATTCCTTGCCGGGAAATTACACGCTCTCCATATACAGCAGTGACTTCACGATGAATGTCCGTGCAATTCACCGGTTTGGCCCATAGAAATCGGATTGCTGTTCGCACCTCAAGTTTGGAGTGGACATCCAGTTGACGCGCCGTTGCTTTTAGCCCGCTAGACATACAAAACACGACGGGAAACCACAGCAACCGTCCTATCCAACGTCTGCGCAGTTAATGTCCCTTTCTCCGCTTTGTCCAAGATTACGACACACAGCGCGCTCCTGCGGCGAGTTAGTGAAAATTATTTTTTGATCTCCCCTCGTAATTCGGAACCTGTCCATTTTTTACATAATGCAGTACGCCACCATCGTCGAGGCTTCCTTTTTTTCTATTAAAATGGCCATGATTATTAACATGGCGGAACTGCAAATCAATGCTGTTAATTCTCCGTTTCTAGTCATGGTGTATCTCTATCCACAACACACTAGAACTGAGGCAAAGCAAAAAGAAAATATCCAGGGATGAGGGAGAAGAGGGAGTTATTAGGTAAACAGAGTTCCTCCCTCTTCATTCCTTGGTTACTCCTTTTCCCCCTCTTCCAAGATCTTGACAGCTGGAAGCCACTCGTCTCATCCCACGGATCGCAGTTAACTTGATGTGAGCTCGCTGACCACAGAATCTTGCCTCCAGCAAGAATTCGACTCGGCTCGCGCTCGACTCGCAAGATGTATAAGCACGGAACTCACAACAAGTTACCTGCGATCAGTGGGATGAGATGAGTGGACTTCCAGCCGTTAAGGTCTTGGAAGTGGGGGAAAAGGAATGACCCAGGAATGAAGAAGGGGGAACTTTTTTTACCTAATGACTTAATAACTCCCTCTTCTCCCTCATTCCTAGGTAAATTTTTTTGCTTCGGCAGCCTATCTCAATTCAAGACAGGTGAGTGTATAATTGAAAAATTTTATTTGTTTGAGGAGTGAATTAAATTTAATTGCAATATTTTTTGACATGATAGGCTAGCCGTCACTCTATGGTTTCTGGCAACAGGAGATTCGTATACAAGCTTGCAATACTTATTCAGAATCTCTAAGCAATCGATTGGAAAAATAATACCAGAAGTTTGTACAGCGCTGGTCGAAGAATTAAAAGAATACATAAAGGTAATCTAAATAAAAACACATATTTGATTGATTAAAAACATTTTAATAGATACAACAGATGACGTACAAATGAAAAAATTCAAAAGTTTTAATTTCCGAAAACCGTATAGTTAATATAAGTTATTGATGAAATGAACAATCCTTTAGCAAGATAAGAACTGAAAATAGCATGTAATTGATGCGTGGCTACATTTATTTTAAAACATTTTTGAAGTAATGCATGAATTATTTATTAATAATAAATTTAACAATAATTGTTTAAAATTATTCAGTTACTTGGAATATTGCACTTAATAGCTTCAACGTTAAATTAAAAATAATAATAATAAAAAACTTAGTTTTACAAATTCTAAAAGAAAATTCCTAACCTAAATTAATTATAAATTGTAGCTACTAATCAACTAACTGTTATGTTCAATTATTATCTTGCTTGAGGTTTGTTCATTTTGTAAATAACTTATCTTATACTTTACAATAAATCTATGAAATCGTCAGAACACTCTGACCGGATTGGGGATGGAGATTTGTTTTGAGTGTAATGGTGAGGAGTTGGGAAAGGGGTGGTTGAACATGGATTGGGAAAGGTTGAAATTGGATGTGCTGCGACAGAGAAGTATGTGGAAATGAATAGGATGCGTACGGATGATTAGTGTTGAACGCCTGAACAGTTGAGGGAGCTGTTGAATTTGTCATAAAACTTCGTAAAAAATGAGGCTCATAGTAACCTTGATCTGCCTTGATCAAGATATCAAAAATAGCATATTGCACGCTCTTTTAGTTTCTGTGGAATATGAATTCATTTTGGATGAAATAAAGTTTCCAAATGCCATAGACTCGAAAGCATCAGATGATACGTTTGTGAGTAAGTTGTTTGTTGTTTTTCTCATGAGACTGACCGCTTAAGAAATCACTTTCTCACTTTCATCTTGCTTTCTCCTTGCCCGTTTAGCAGGCCTTGAAATGGCTGTTGCATTGCTGTTTTCATTTCAAGCTAAAGGTTTTCTTCCTCCTGATGATCAATCTTTAAAATAATGAATTGGGAATTAATACTTATAAAAAATAAAAAATATTTAATTAACGTTAGTAAATTACATTACATTTAAAATAATGAATTAAATATTAAAAGTAATGATAATTTGTTTTTTCTGCAGCTCCCTACAAATCCTCCGACTTGGCTAGATGTTGCCAGGATATTTGGAATCTGCCTCACTGCACAGGGGCTATTGATGGCAAGAATATCATCATACAGGCGCCAATAAACTCAGACAGTGATTTCTTTAATTATAAATCCAACTTTAGCATTGTGCTGTTAGCTGTTGTGGATGTCAGGGAAGGATTTCCGATGGTCGAATCTTTTAAGACACCAAGTTTTATAAATTGATGACAGAGAACAGTTTAGAGTTGCCACCATCAGAAGAACTGCCTTTTCGTCATACTGTTTTCGTCATACTTTTCGTCAAAGTGACATATTTTTTTGCAGCTGATAGTGCATTTGCGTTGACTGAAAAGTTGATGAAGCCTTACTTCGGAGATCATGCCGGAGGAAGTCCTAAAAGAATTTTCAACTATCGTCTCAGCAGAGCTCGTAGGGTGGTGGAAAATGCATTTGGGATTTTAAGTGCCGTATTTAGGGTTCTGAGAAAACCAATGTTATTGGAGTCAAACAAAGCAGAATTAATTGTGTTTGCCACTGTCCTTCTTCATAATTATTTGCAGACACATTTCCCAAACATTTATACACCATTTACATCACTTGACTATGAGGAAGCTGGGGTTGTGAATCCGGGTTCATTATGCACAATGCCTAGAAAGGCTCCTGCTCATCTCCATAAAATAGGAGATGAAATAGCGGATTATTGTGTGAAAGAAGGAGCTCTTCCATGGCATAATGCACAGGCATAAAAACCAGATCATAATTTGGAACTTACGGTGTTTATTTAGTGTCAGGACTTGTCTCGAACCGCTAAAAATCTCAACGATTCATATACAAACCATCGGCTTGTGTATACTTCGCTGATGCCTGTGTGAAAGATTGAAAGATTATATAATCTATATATTTTGAAATAATGATTTATTTTATCTTCATTTTATTTAAATTTCTGTATTAGTTCTTGATTTAAATTTCATTTTGGCTTAGCATATTTTTTAATGCTTTTAATGTTGATTAATAAACAGTCTCTTTAGTATTGTCAATCATTTTAATGAATTTTATAATTTAAATTTAATTATTAATGAAAATTAGAGATCGGACTTTCCGACTGGTTTCACCATTTATTTTCGGCTTTATCACGGGTTTACACAAGAGGGTACTCGCCCTTTTATACAGAGATATGGTACAATGAAGCAAATTGATTGGATAAATGACTGGACAATATGTATACAGTGTTGCGTGCATCTTTCCATCCGTATTTAATTTTCAGGGAAAATTTTTTTATATTTTTTTTTCGTATTTCTGCCGGGCCAGGCAATTTTTTAGATTGATTAAAATATTAATATAGGAACGATTTTTTACTGAACATATAGGCTATACATTGATCGGGGTTTTTGTTTTGAGTGATTTTCATATACATACTTTAGATTCTCGGAATATTAAGTCGCGTTGCAATTGGTTTCTACTCCGTTGCTGAAAAGTAAGTTTTTACATTAGTAATTTGCCTGCCTGAAATTTGACGTAGCTTACTTAAATTTCTCACAAGGGCTTTTTTATTTAGTTAATAGATTACCAATTGGTAACCGTTCTAGCATATAACCATTTGAAGGTAAATAATTCTATTTATTACAGGAACCTTAGATTTTAATAAGGAAATAAGAAAATAATTATTTAAGGAATGAGTAAAAAACTTTTTTTATTAGAGGTTTAAACGCCTAGAGTGAATTGTTTTAAAGCGATTTTGCTTATGAGCTCCCTTTTATGGTTGCGCACCTAATTACTTTGTCCAGAGGGGTTTCTCTTTTAGAGCGGTTCGCTCATTTACTCTTTTTAAACGCGTGTTTTCGCTTGATCACAAGAGGCCAACGCGCTTATTGCAGTTCTATTTCCTGGGCGTTTTTGTCTTTTTTTGTTATTGAGTGTGTTGGTTTGGAAGCGACATCGATCAGGGACAGTCGCCTCATGTGTGCCCGGATCGTTTGAAGAATTTTCCCTTCATCCGCCAAGTTGGGTAATACAAGGGATGTTTTACTAATTCTTGCCGTAACCTCTGGCCGTTTTGCTTCGGCGTATCATTTGGTTGATAATTGTTGTCCTGCATTTTCTATTAAAAAAGGAGTATTCGCGTCCAAGAGTCAATAATGCCGTTTTCAAGTTATAACGGAGTGGGGAATTTCCCTCGTTGTATTCGGAAGGAGCCCTAACCAACGTGAGTAACTTTTCCAATAAATCGTTCATTTCTCTATCGAATATATTTTTTGCTCGTCATCCTGTTTATAGTATCTTCCAGATTAGACAATTCGCCATGATGTTGGTACAAGTTCTCATTGACGCCTCTCAGGATAGTGATATACTTTATTTCTCGACTCATTCTAACAGGATTCACAATATTACGCAAGTTGTATTTTATCCCCATATAAGAAGTTCTGTTGCACTCAGTTAATTACGGGATGTGTCGTCTATCTTGTGATCTAGAACCGGCATTCGATTTGTCTTAGCTGAGGTTCTTCTGCTAAGATAATTTTTGTTGACTGTCAGTGACTCTAATGTGAAAAATTTGCTTGGATGTCAATTTAAATTTTTTTATTTTGATGATTGCTTTAGAAATTAATCCATTTATTTATTCTTTTTTTTATGTTTTTTTTGTCTTCGCTGACCCGTCTGTAGCCTTTGTGTTTAATTGTGGACCGCTTCCGTGAGAGCCTCTATTTGTTTTTTTGTCTAAACTGTTCTTGTTAATCCTGTTTATTGTATTTGTCTTTCACATGACTTCCTTGCGTGTGATTTTTTATTAGTGGATCTTATTTGTTAATATTTTTCTATTGTAATTTTGTAAGTCCTTATTATTTATACTTTTCCTTTAGGTGAGGCTTTTCCGGTGGCGATGGGTTCTATTGTTTTATTTTTTTGAGAATTTATTTATTTATTTTTTTAATTTAGCCCTTCCACTTTCTTTATTTACTTTTAGCTTTTCGTGTACTGTCAAAGTTTTCTGTTTCTTTCCAAATATACCATTTTTTTTAATATATTGATCAACAATAAGTGAACCATATCGTCAAGAGTTATTGCGGCTTGGATGGTTGGCCTATGTGATTCTCCGGTCGGACTTGATCATCTGGTTTCACTGGCACGTCGACTCGACCCTTTGCTTCAAGTGTTATTCTAGATTCGTCAGATTGTATCTATTCAATTAGCTAGATGTTATTTTCATAGAGTGTTCTGCCAAGATTCTTGTTCTAGTTTGTTGTTTTTTTTTTACTTTCGTTTCCAAATAATTGGATACTTTCAGAATTTTAGTGTTTAGAACTATCACACATCGTTTCAGCATCCGTAGCGGTCTCTGGTAGTCTGACGCTCTTGGACACTGCTGCTCCTTTGGAAGTTTCTGAGTAGTGGTAGTTTCCAACAAAGAGTGTTCCTCTATCTTGCAGTTTCCGATCTTCTTTGGACTCCTGGATATTTTTTTGCGTCCTTCATCATTCTTCCAAAGCCCAGTTCTTCAAGCAACTGTTTGTTCTAATCTTGTGTATTAATTAATTTTCCTAACATTTTTTGTGTTTGTAATAAAGAATATTTTATTTGGAATTCTTCACCTAATTTCACTCAGGGGGGTATTAAGGTTTTATTGTTTAAGTAATTCTCTCAGTATTTAAAAAAAAATGAGGGGTTGTTCGTGCTAAAAATTTCTCTGTTACTTGGCTTCTAATTTAATTTAGTTTTCCTGGGGCAGCCAACAAAATCAGCTCACGATTAATTTAAGTTAACGTAGTTGTCTTAGAAGGGGGGTATTCTTAAACACAATAATCCTAACTTTAAGAAAACTGCCTAAAAAATTTTATCGGGACCAGCGGGGAAGTTTTTAGGGCCTTGCTGTTTGCTGAACGTATAGAATAGAATTTTCGTTTCTGCACGTTACAATAGGTATATGATTAAATACATGGAATTAAAAATCGAAGCATAATAAATAGCGTAGGAGCACGTTCACTGGGAAAGAAACTACGAATGGTAGAATAGAATGTAGTTTGAATCCAACGTAAGTTGATTTATACAAACGGAGTAAAAGGAGAAACAGAGCTATTGGATAATAAAATGCTAACTAAATATAGTATGATGATGCCATGCAAAATAAAGAGTAAAAACAAAATAAGGACCAAAATAAAAAATAGATAAACATCAATTTGTTCTATTTTCGTTGCACCCAATCTGTATTCTTTCTTACATCCTGTTCTGCCATTCGTTACCACTTTATTTATTATGCTTCAACATTTTTCCAGTCATTGTATTTTAGTGAATCATCTACGTATTTGCATCTTGTCTCGTCATTCGCTGTAATTTATCCATTCAATTTGCTTCATTGTATCATATTTCTGTATATAAGCCGAGTGGGATCCAATGAAAACCCCCACCACACAAAACCCCCAGGCATAAAACCCACTGGTAAAAAAAAACCCAGACACAAAACCTCCAGCCATAAAGTGCAAGGAAGGGAAAAAAACCCAGAGTAAAACCACAGAAGGATCCGAGTACTCTCTAGTGCATTCCTTGATAAAGCCGGAAAAAAAGGGCGAAACTAGTCGTAAACTTTGTATTCCTATTATTTTATTTTAAAATCTCTAATTTCATTGGTAAAAACAATAATAAGGAATCCCAACTTAATATTCAGTAATTTTAAAGTGTCGCTTATTTGATAATATACTTGAATTTTTAAAATAATATTCAGATGTATATCTTTATTAAATACCAGCAAAGGTACCCGGTGTTGCTCGGGTAGGTAAACAGAACAATCTCAAAAAATTAAAATAAATTTTGCAATATCTTAAAAATAAACACATGAAAATGCTTAGAATTAATACAGTAAAAATTATTAATTTAAATTCGAAAAAAAAATTTTAAAGGATGGAACTCTGCAATAATTTCTTACTAACGTAATCTTACTTCAGATGTACACTGGATGTTGTTGCAATTTCCACTCTTCTCTCGATGTGTTGAAGCAAAACTTGGCCATTCATCACTTTGTGTAGTCTAGCGGTCGCCGATTCTTCTATAGTCTGCTAACTCTGCCGAGTCTTTTCACTCTTTCTCAATAATCTGCTAACTCTTAATTATCTCCAGTTACTGATCATTTTTAAAGATTTGCAAGAAATTATTAAAGTACTAACAACTCTCTTTTCTAGGAAAAAAACCTGTATAACAGGAAATCTAAGCATTGTCACAAATTGAAATTTATCCTTATTGCATCATCATTTTATGTCCATTGTTATAATTCTTGGAAAGGATTGCTTTATCAATGCATCATCATTTTGTGCTCATTGTTATTGGTGAATTGCGCGTTGATACCATTGTTGATGAGAACGACGGGCCTATTGTTGCACAAATTTTGCCTTCCATTGATGGTCATGAGAAATCCGTTGCTGGTCCGAGCGTAGTGTGAATTGCGTGTTGACACCATTGTTGATAACTAATGTTGCACAAACTTTGCCTTGCATTGTTTGTCATGAGATATATATTGTTGGTCTGTGCAGAGTGTTTGTGAATTGCGTGTTGACACCATTGTTGATACATATTGTTGCACAAACTTTGCCTTGCATTGTTGGCAATGAGATATTTCTAATTAATATGCCCTGCCATAACAATGAATATCGATTTTTTATCGATAATTATTATTTTTCCGAAATCTAAGGTAGACAGTGACCTTCCTCATGGTTTGAAGGTCAAGTATGCAAAATTTCATCAAGATCGGAAAAACTGCTCTGCAAGTTTCTCAGAACATCTGGCAGCAAAATGTGTTGGCTTCAACCATTTCCTATGAGGAAGATAGTAGGTTTCATGTTGCAGAAAATGAAATTGCTAAAAAGTATTATTTACGCCCTCTGTAGGGGATTCTACAAGTGTTCCTTTAATTGTTTTGAGCAGTGTATATAGAAGACTAGCAGAGGTACCCGGCGTTGCCCGGGATAAATACATTTGTAGGTAAAGAGAACAATCTCAAAAAATTAAATTATAACTCCCAATTGGTTAAAAAAAACCCTCAATCAATGCAACACAGAGCAAAGGGATTATCCATTCTACTACAAAAATACCAGGAAGTCTAGGTGAAATACCTTGAATTTATCGAAACTCTTCTTGACTTGCCTCACCACTGCGGAGAATCACCAGATATTTTAGACTCAAGTTTTTCTTGCCCTTGGCGTAAAGCTCTTATACCCTCTTGCTCTTGTCGAAACTCCCGTGGTTAAGATGTTTCAAACGCCCGTAGAACTTTTTCTGTTTTAGTTGCTGAGTTTCTCCGAACAATACTCGTTCTTTCTCTTTCCTTTCCAGACACATAATTTTTTGCCAATCGTCCGGACGTTTGATAGGGAGGTCAAGGGGGACACGCCTGACTCCTATGCCTAATCAATAATCGCTGCCTTAATAATGTTCTGCCACTGCATCTTCACTTTATGCTCATTACCAATAATTCTTGGAAACGAACGTTCAGTCATCGCATTATCAGCATCTCAGTTTCCAAAATATACACGGTCCCATAGGATATAATCAAAATGTATTTTTAGGAAATGTTTGGATCTGCTGTGCTACCAAATAAACTAAGTGATAACCGCGGCGTGGGTCGGACTTTTTTTTGAAATAAATTTTGAAATATCTTAAAAATTAACAGATGTAAACGCTTAGAATTAATACAGTAAAAATTCTTAATGGAAATTTGAAAAAAAATTTTTAAAGGTTTACAATGGAGGGGCCTCTCCAAAGATACCATAGCCAGTCTAAATAATTTCCAACTCACTTAATCTTACTTTTGATGTACACTTGATGTTGTTACAATTCCCTTTCTTCTCTCGATGTCTTGAATCAAAACTTGGCCATTCATCTCTTTGTGTAGTCTAGCGATCGCCGAATCTTCTATTGACATGCTTACCAGTTGTTCCACACAAATTGAGCTAAAGGAGTGCTTCCTCTGTAGTCTTTCCACTCTTCCTCAATAGTCTGCTAACTCTCCATTATCTCCAGTTACTAATCATTTTTAAATATTTTCAAGAAATTGTTAAGTACGAAGAACTCTCTTTTATAACAAAAGCCTGATCATTGCACAAACTTTGCCTTTCATTGTTGGTCATCAGATATATATTGTTGGTCCGTGCTGAGTGTTTGAGAATTGCGTGTTGATACCATTGTTGATACCTATTGTTAAACAAACTTTGCCTTGCATTGTTGGTCATAAGATATTTCTCATTAATATGCCCTGTCATAACCATGAATATCGATTGTTTTTATCGATAATTATTATTTTTCCGAAATCTAAGGTAGACAGTGACCTTCCTCATGCATTGTAGGTTAAGTATGCAAAATTTCATCAAGATCGGAATAAAACTGTAGATTTGCATAAGAAACAAACAAACAAACAAACCCACAATAAACATCCTTCTTTATATATATAGATACAGAACCAGCAGAGGACCCGGCGTTGCCCGGGATAATTACGCTTGTAGGTAAACAGAACAACTTCAAAAAGCTAAATTAAACCTCCAAATTGGTTAAATAATAACTTAATCACTACAATATAGAGCGACGGACTATCCATTCTAAGAAAAATACGAAAGACAGGAATTTACCTCTTCACTGAAAAACTCCATTCTAGATGATATATCGGGACTTGATTTACAAAAAAAAAATTTTTTAAAGGTTCACAATGGATGGACCTCTCCAAAATGCCTTCTAGTCTAAATAATTTTTTACTCACGTAATTTTACTTTCGATGTACACTTGATGTTGTCGCAATTTCCTTTCTTCTTTCGATGTCTTGAAGCAAAAATTGGCCATTCACCCCTTTGTGTAGTCTAGCGGTTTGTGGGTTTGTTTGTTTGTAGTGTTGTGTTGTGTTTGTGGGTTTGTTTGTTTGTTTTTTATACAAATCTACAGTTTTTTTCCGATCTTGATAAAATTTCGCATACATGACCTTCAAAGCATGAGGAAGGTCACTGTCTACCTCAGATTTCGAAAAAAAAATAATTATTGATAAAAAAATCGATATTCATTGTTATGGAAGGGCATATTAATTAGAAATATCTCATGACCAACAGTGCAAGGAAAAGTTTGTGCAACAATAGGTATCAACAATGGTGTCAACACGCAATTCACACTACGCTCGGACCAGCAACAGATATCTCATGACCAACAATGCAAGGCAAGGTTTGTGCAACAATAGGCCCGTCGTGTTCGCATCAACAATGGTCTCAATGCGCAATTCACCAATAAAAATGAGCACAAAATTATTCAAAGAATTATAACAATGAACATAAAATAATGATGCAATGACAGAACATTCGTTTCCATGAATTATTGATAATGAATAGGAAATGGATATAATAGAGGATATAGATAGGGCAGTCTCTCTCGATGAGGCAAAGGAGGTACACGTGTCTTTCTTCATCTCCCTAACAAGCGTTCAGACGATTGGGAAAAGTGTGTGTGTTTCTTTGTGTATGTGTATGTGTTTACCTAGAAGCATAATTATCCCGGGCAACGCCGGGTCCTCTGCTAGTATGTAATAAATGATTGGCCAAAGATTACCTTTTCCTGTTCCTGAAGATGCATTGTCTTTCCTTTGCTTCTTTCTATACTTTGCGAATAAATCATCGTTTTTTTTTTACATTCTTCGGGCGTGGTACTTCCAATTGCCATGGCAATATCTTTCCAGGCATCGATTTTTTTCTCCTTTCTATAATAATTACAATCCTTTGGATTCCATAAAACTGACTCACTTTTATATGAATCTACAAGCTGAAGAATCTTTTCCTCATTCCAGGATTACATAATGTGGGTAGTAGATTGAAGAGAAGCAAGCTCGAACAGAATAGGATCAAAATGTCGTGGAAGCAATAGCCGCGGCAGAAATATATACAGGATACACGCGCAGGTGAAAGGGCTATAAAAAACATATGTTTGAGAGGGTTGTTCGACGGGTGGTCATCCGTCTTTTGAATTTCCCGCAAGAACAAAAAAACTTATTGGCCCTATTTGAAAGTTGCCAATAAACTAATAGTTTTTTTTTTCTTTGTTTTATTTCAACTTTCCGGCATGGTATTTCCGACAGCCGTGGCAATTTCTTTCCACGCATCTGTGTTTTTTTTTAACCTTTTTATAATAATTAAAATCATTTGGATTTAATAACACAGATTGAAGTTTGTATAATTCGATTAGTTGAATGGTCTTTTCTTCATTCCATGAATAGCGAGAATATAAATGTTGGCAGTCGTTTGAAGAGGATTGAAGTCGTTTGCTGGAATTGGATCCTAGCAGCTATAATCTGTCATTTATTAAAATAACACTACTTAAACGAGAAGAATTTACTAATTCGTTGTGAAATAAATAAAGCAACGATTTACACGGAAAATTATATCAAATTAAAATCTTGAATGTTGTACATGTTCAGAAATTTGTAGAATAATATTTATTTACAGTAACTCCCAGCCCATCAAGTTTGAGAGAGAGGTTCATAAAATTTACTCCTTCTTTGCAGAGAGAGAGAAAAAAAAAAGAAAATGAAACAAGATAAGCGGAAAAGGGTTTTTCAACCAAGCTTTTATAATGTTTTATTTAGTGGCAACAATAAAGCTTAATTTTGTAACAATAAACAATAGATACATTTAATTCTCGCGATAACGAATTGTCCAATTGTCACAACAAACAATTCGTAGTAATGATTTGGTACCATTAGAACACGAACCAATAAACCGATTTTAAAAAAATTTTCTTTAACGTAAATTGTCATCGTTCCTGTGCATGCTTGTCAAATTTCAGCTCCCTAGCTTGTCGGGAAGTAGGTTTAATATTGACTTCAAGATTTGTCCTAAACAAACTAACATTGCACGTTTAATAAAAGCTTTTAATAATAATAGTAAAAAAGCAAGTGTGAAAGACACTATAAAGATGCTGGACTGGACAACATAATAACTTAATAACAAGAAGATGAGTTAGGAGCACTGATTGGAGAATAAACAGACTCTTCTTGGTTGAGAGAAAAAAATTCCAAATTGTATAGAATTTTTCCTTTATATAATTCCGATGCAAAAATTACACATTTTGAAGACATAGTCAAAAAAGGGTTTTCCCTTCTACGCATAATTGGCGCCCCTGTTTTCCCTGTTTGCTAATAAATCTGTTTTAGTCTTTATTTCATAAATCTAATTCTAAAATTCCATTATTAAATTAATTTGTTATTTGACAATTAAGCCAGTGAACTTATTCCATTTAATTTTGTTGCGGACTTTATTTTTTTAGCTAGCACGCAAATGGTTGAGGGGGTTGCTCGACGAGTGGTCATGGAGTTTCCCGCCAGAACAAGAAAATTTATTGGGTTTTTCAGCGAGTCTGCTACAAACCCGTCCTAACTAGGGAGGGTGCGCCCCTTCGAGTTCGTCGGGAAAAACCGACAAAAAATGGATCTCTGCGAGCGCGAGTCAAGCGGCTTGAGGGTGGCTCGGTGAGGCCGTATAAATATGGCGAACTTGGCTCAGCGCGCGCTCTTGACTCGCCATATGTATAAGTGCCTCATTGTATACTCGCCAGATGTATATAAAACACTGTTGGGCGAAGGGAATTGACTGTGATAGTTGGGAGTCTGGGGGTGTCTCTTGACATGAGTATCAGTATCACAGAGTAGGGACCAAAATGAAGGAAAAATTGGGCGATAGCCCAATTGGTAGAGGCGTCGGCCATGATAGTCGAGGTTCTGGTTCGAATCCAGGTCGCAGAATTTTTCCTTTCATTTTTCAATCGAAAAATTATTAGGCTACCTGTGTTTGGAGACAATCTCCATTTTATAATTATTATTATTATCTGTGAGTTCATCAAACTTTCTGATAGTTTGGATAGGAGAAATTCTCGATCTGAGAGCCAGGAGCCCGCCTTCCATTGGGCTTTCAGCCGTGACAACTTGGTTGTCTTTAAGACACCTTGTGACAGCTTGACTGTCCGGGTGTCTGCGATAGCCCAATTGGTTCCTGGTTCGGGACTACCCATGATAGTCCAGGTTCCTGGTTCGAATCCAGGTCGCAGAATTTTTCCCTCCATTTTTCAATCGAAAAATTATCATAAATTTAGTTTTTGAGGTGTTAATTTTGATGTTATTTGATGCCGACCAAGTGTCTAATTCTAATGACGCCGTATTCAAATGTGAAATAAGTTCCACAGGATTTTTATGAGCAGTCAACAGTACCACATAGACAGCATACATTATGACCTTAGTGTGTACAAAATTAATGGGGAGATCATTTATAAAAAGGGCAAATAGAAGAGGTGACAGGATTGATCCCTCTGATACTACATGATTAATAGTAACTTGCAGTGACTCAGTACTTTCGTAGCTCATGTAATATTTTCTATCATACAAAAAACTTGTGAGCCAGTTTAATGGAGGACCATTTACATGGTACTGATGCATTACATCAGTAATAATATAGGAATTGAAACTGAATCAAATGCTTTGACAAAATGCACAAACAGTCTTCTACCTGTTTGTTTTCCGCAATTTCAGATGAAATAAACTCAATCAATTCATAACAGGCTGTATCTGTATTTTTGCGCGGTACAAAATCATGCTGGCTTTGGTGGATAAACCCATTATCAATGATGAACAGTAACAGCCGCTTGTGAAAAAGTTTTTCAAAAACTTTAAAAAAAATGGTAACGACAAAATTGGTCCATAATTTTTGTAGTTGCTAGTGTCTCCATTCTTATGTATTGGAGTAATTCGTGCTAACTTCAAAATAGGTGGGTATTCTCCAGATAATAAAGTGAAGTTTAATATATTTGTGAGGGGTTCAGCAATCACCTGTTTAAGGACAGTTGCAACATCAGACTTGTACCCCAGTGGATCGAGAGATGGATTTGATTTAAGCCGAGAAATTGTCCTACTAATGGAATCAAGCCAAATACTGTGGACACAACTATAGAAAGAAAAATAACTCCGAAAACACTATTCCACATAATAAATTTTATTGACTCATGCTCAAAATTTATTATGTGGAATAGTGTTTTCGGAGTTATTTTTCTTTCAATTGTACTACTAACTTCTTCTGGTGTAGTGGGGGCACCAAAAAACTTGAGATGAAGTTACCATGATTTAAATCAGGTGCAGGTTGCGAAGTTTTATTATCATCATCAGCTTCTGGGAGCATCACACTAGGCAATTCTGTTAAGTCATTTACATTAGGAGTAGAGGCAGTGTCAAAATGGAAATTTCCACGCTTCCGCCTTTTTACCAACGTCGTTAATAGGTTCCACTTATTTTTCACAGACTTAAGGGTACTAAATATTTCTCATAGTAAACTGATTTTATTTTGCGTATATCCATTTTGACTAAGTTAGAATACTGTTTATAATTCTTACTTGAATCTGAGGTTGGATTTCTTCTAGATTTAAGATATAGTATGTTCTTGCGTTTAATCTCTAGTAATATTTCAATTGTAATCAAAGCTTGCCTATGGGGATGTTATTTGTGATATACTTGTTATATGGTCTAGTAAAATATCTATTCCATCCTAAGTTATCATGTGCGTTAAATTGGGCTAACATATCCTCACTACTTGAAGAAGTGTCCAAAATATCCGACCAATCGGTTAATTTTAAGTAAATCTTAAATGCAATGATCCGATTGTTGGTTATTATTCTTGGAAGATTTGTACTAAACCCTGTGTTAGTATTTGTTTTTAGTAGGAAATACGATCAATATAGGAAAATGATCGCTGGTACTCACGTCAAGCGAATTAGTAAACTTTGGTGTACCAAATGTTGTGAAACAGCTATCTATTGCCGAGTAAGAACGGTGAAAAACAGAGTAATGCGTGCATGATTTTATAACGAGAAAATGTCCAGTGTGAATAACGGGGTCCTGAAATTTACTCAGACTTAGGAAGGTTTACTAGAATCTATGTTAAAGTCCCCTATCATAACAAATTCCGATCTAGTACGGAACATATCATGGACAAGAATTGTTAAAGAGTATTTAACTTACTGTAAAGTTCCTGAGGGGGGACGATAAAAAGCGGAAATAAGTCTATTTCTTCTCAATAGTATGGTTAGGACCTCGTAATCTGGAGTCACTAATGTTATAGATTTCATAAACGTTACATATGCATGCGTTAGACACATACATGCATTGACTTCCACCTCGCTTATCAGTCCTGCATAAGGAAAAGATTTGATATCCTTCCAAAATAGGGATTTGATCGTGTGATTTGCACCAAGTTTCAACTAATTTTATTAGTGTTGGGTCCAAACATAAAGTTTTAGGATAATTAGAAAGGAATCAAAGTTGGCATTAATGCATCTTATATGTATAAAATAACGTAAAAATTCGTTGTTATCGAGCTTCATAGAGTCAATGTTATCGTTATTTTAATCATTGATATAGG
Source organism: Rhysida immarginata (assembly GCA_023313115.1). Taxonomy (NCBI): domain Eukaryota; kingdom Metazoa; phylum Arthropoda; class Chilopoda; order Scolopendromorpha; family Scolopendridae; genus Rhysida; species Rhysida immarginata. The sequence goes on from JAHWFO010001063.1 coordinate 23,972, forward strand.
GAGGTTATATAAAAACAAATCCGCCATCTAGTGCGGATTTTAAGTGGTTAGTTATTTACTTATGTTATGTAAACAAACAATTAAGTAAGATGGCTGTACTTATAGTTATTGCTCACCAAACTAGGCCTACATGTTATACAAATTATATATTAAGTTTATTATATAGAGTTATATCCTATATAAAACTGAATTACCTTAACTAAAAGAAATAAACTTATAGTTAAATACACTACCTTGCCAAAAGTCATTGGACAGTCCATATCCTACATATAAATGAGACATTCCTATCCAATTTAAATGTTGTCGTTCATCCCCATAACAAGGGTCGCTTGCATGCTGTAGAAATGGCTCAAAGAAAGCAATTTTCGGAAAGTTAAGTGGTTTCACAAAGCTGATAATCGGCAATAGTTACAATCATATTTGGACAGCCACAAGAATCTTTGGCGAATATTTTTCCTCTGGCGCTCCAAACTCTCTGAGGACCTAGTCTCGATTTCCCAGTCCGAAGGAGATTATACCTGTAAGTCTGGTTATAACTGGCTAGGACTTCGAGAATCACCACAGTAGAAGGTGATATATTTAGATTATAATATTTGTTAAAAAAGATAACCACCTAGACTTATAATACCTGTTGAGATGTTATAAAAAATTGGGGGGGGGGTCGTTCTCAAACTTTTGTCATTGTACACTGTCGCTATACTCACCATGGAGGAGATGTCGTTTTCTCCTGCACGCTTACACATGTCTTATTACTTTATGCACCTGGTTGTCAAATAAGACCTAGCTTTTCAATCTCACCATATTCCAGATTGTAACTCTAACCTCATCCATTGTTTCTAGTCCAGATGTAAACTGACCTAGCAACCAGATTACTCTTGTAACTTAGCTGTTTTTACACTTGGATTTCAACACATTTTTGCAATTTACATTTTCTAAAACTGGATAATTAAAACTTTAAAATTAATATAACTTAAAGTATACAAGACCAAATTGAGTTCTTTCCACCTCGACAGGAAATATCTCCTTCATTATCAACTTAATTAACTTCACCATTACAAAATTTCAACATTCCAATACAGCCATGCAAACATAGATATCGTGCAAAGTAATAAAATTTCACTAACAACCATAAGATCTAAAAACAATTTGTGTCTGTATTTAGGAACATTTTCTCCATTTCCAACAATTTTATTTGCCACTAGCAGAGGACCCAGCGTTGCCCGGAATAATCAAGGTAAACAGAAGAATTTCAAGAAGTTAAACGAAACGCAATTTATCAACCAGGTTTAAAGAACACATAAACCACGGGCAATTCAGGAGAAGCAAACTTTCCAAAACACCCCATCGAGGCTGCACACGATTTTTCTATCGAAAATTTAAAATTATTACATCTAATAAATAAAAAAAACCCCTACTGGACGCTTTTGAGACTATCGCCACACAAAAAAACAATCATAATTTGCTACTAAATTTAGACTCAGGCCCCATTAGTGACTCAGCATTAATCAAATGGTGGACTCAGCTGCCCTATCATTAATTTGTCCCGCTTGGCGTCTTTTCTTTAGTTGGCCTAAAAACCGTGATCTTTTTGCTACATATACACGGTTTTTCCGTGTTCAAGTGAGTTCACTCTCGTCCGTCTAGTGTGCGCCTGTGTCCCTGCTGAATGATGATAGCCTTGCATGTTCAGGTCGTATTTTTCCTTTAATTTTGTTGTGATGAAATAGTTTTTAATTTCTTTTATTTTATCAAGAAGTTAAATTATAACTCCAAATTGTTTAAATAATAGCTCAACGAATATAACATTCTAGGAAAATTCCGAAAAACAAGAATTCTAGGGGATATACTGGGGCTTTATTTACCTCTGGTTGACTTGCCTCAGATTAAAATGATATCCCTCTTCACCACCGGGGAACATCACTGGATATGTTAGACCCAAGTTTTTCATCCTTGACGTAGAAACTCTTGTACCCTCTTGCTCTATTCGAAACTCCCGTTGTTCAGATGTTTGCAATACCCGTATAGATTTTTCTGCTTTAGCTGCAGAGTTTATCTGACCAATAATCGTTCTTTCTCTTTCCTTTCCAGAAACATAAATTTTTGCCCCTCGTCTGGACGTTTGATACGGACCTCAAGTAAAACACGTCTGACTCCTTTGACTCCTCAAGAGACTCTGCCTTATTTATGTCCTGCCATCATTTTATGCTCATTATTAATAATTCTTGGAAAGGAACGTTCAGTCATCGCATTATCATCATCTCAGTTTCCAAAATATATACATTACACAGAATATATTTAAAATATATTTTGATGAATGTTTGGATCTTCTGTGCTACCAAATAAGCTAGGTGACAACCCCGGCGTGGATCTGATTCTTTGTTTTTTTGATTAAATTTTGAAATATCTTAAAAATAAACACATGAAAACGCTTAGAATTAATACACGTTAAAATTTATAATTACAATTCGAAAAATTTTTTTTACAGGCTCACAATAGATGGACCTCTCTAAGGATGCCTCTGCTAGTCTAAATAATTTCTTACTCACGTAATCTTACTTTAGATGTACACTTGATGTAGTTACAATTCCCACTTTTCTCTAGATGTCTTGAAGCAAAACTTGGCCATTCATCACTTTATGTAGTCTAGCGGTCGCCGATTCTTCTATTCACTTCCTTACCATTTGATCAATATAGCACGGAGCTAAAGGAATGCTTCCTCTGTCGTCTTTCCACTTTTTCTCAATAGTCAACTAACTATCCATTATCTCCAGTTATTGATCATTTTTCAAGAAATTGTTAAGTACTAAGAACTCTCTTTTCTAAGAAAAGCCTTGCATAGTGTTGGTGCATTGAGTGCTGATAGCAATGTAGATATCTACTGTTCAACTAATATTTCCTTGCATTATTGTCATGAGATATATATTGTTGGTCCGTTCAGAGTGTTTGTGTATTGCGTCTTGATACCGTTGTTGATAAGTATTGTTGCACAAACTTTGCCTTGCATTATTGGTCATAACATATTTCTCGTTAATATGCCTTGCATAACCATAAATATCGATTTTTTTATCAATAGTTATTACTTTTCGAATTCTGATGTAGACAATGACCTTCCTCATGTTTTGAAGGTCAAGTATGCAAAATTCCATCAAGATCGGAATAAAACTATAGATTTTTATAAGAAAAACAAGGTAAAAAGATTTTTATAAGGTAAGCAGAACAATCTCAAGAAGTTAAATTAAAACTGCAAAGTGGTTAATAATAACTCAATCAATAAAAACAGACCGAAGGTACTATCCATTCTTAGAAAAATCCGAAAAACAGGAATTCAAGGTGCTCTATACAGGGACTTTATTTAAACCCTTTTTGACTTGCCTCAGATTAAATAGATATCCATCTTCACCACAGGTGAACATCAGTGGATACTTTAGATCCAAGTGTTTCTTGCCCTTGACATAGAAGTTCTTATACCCTTTTGCTCTATTCAAAACTCCCGTTGTTCAGTTTTTTCCAATGCCTGTATAGGTTTTTCTTTATAGCTGCAGGGTTTCTGTGACCAATACTCGTTTTTTCTCTTTCTTTTCCAGACACATAAGTTTTTGACAGTCGTCTAGAAGTTTGATAGGGATCTCAAGGGAGACACGTGTGATCCCTTTCCTCCTCAATAGACGCTGCCTTATATAGGGTCGGGACACATTAATATGACCACCAGTTAGTATCCGGAATATCCACTTTTGTAAACAAGCGCAGCAGCTAGACGATATGGCAGAGAGTCAATAAGTCCTCGGAAGGTGGTTGCAGGTATCTGGGACCATTTGGCGATCAGTGAATCCCGTAATTCCATCACCGTGCATGGTGGAGTGCCCAGCTTGTGATCATGGCGATCGAGATGGTCGCACAATGTGGTTGAGGTCTGGGGAGTCCGGTGGCCATGGAAGTAGCTTGAATTCATCCTCATGCTCCTCGAACCAATCGTGGAATATTTTGGCGAATGGCAGGGAGAATTGTCCTGTTGAAAGGTGCCATCACCCTGAGGAAATAGTCGAAATGAAGCGGTGTACCTGGTCTGAGACGATCATCAGGTAACGAACAGCATACAGTTTACCCTCCAGCGGTATCAATGGACTCAGACCGTTTTATCTGCAGAGTTAATCTGATCAATACCCGCTCTTTCCAAGCACATAAATTTTTGCCAGTGGTCTGGATGTTTGATAGGGAACTCAAGAGAGACGCGCGTGACTTTTTTACCTCATCAATAGACGCTGCCTTATTAATATTCCGGTACTGCATCATCATTTTATGCTCGGTAATAATAATTCTTGGAAACGAACGTTCAATCATCGCATTATTAGAATCTCAGTTTCCAAAATATACACATTCCCACACAATATAATCGAAATGTATTTTTATGAAATTTTTGGATCTGATGTGCTATCAAGTAAGCTAGGTGATAACCATGGCGTGGCTCAGACTTTTTTTTTGGATTAAATTTTGCAATATCCTAAATTCGATAAAAAAAAATTTAAATGCTCAAAATTAATGGACCTCTCCAAGTACGCAACTGCTAGTCTAACTAATTTTTTAGTCAATTAATCTTTCTTTAGATGTACTCATGATGTTGTTGCAATTCCCACTCTTCTCTCGATGTCTTCAACAAAACTTGGCCATTCATCATTTTGTGTAGTCAAGCACTCGCCGATGCTTATATTTACATGCTTACCATTTGCTCCAAACAGCAGGGAGATAAAGATGTGCTTTCTTTGTCGTCTTTCCACTCCTTCCCAAAAGTCTGCTCACTCTCCATTATCTCCAGTTACTGATCATTTTTGAAGATTTAAAGAAGAAATCCACCCAGAAACAAACATTCTTCTTCTTTCTATAAATATAAAGACGGATGTTTGTGGGTTTTCTTGCGGGTTTGTGTGTATTGAATTCAAATCTACAGTTTTATTCCGATCTTGATAAAATTTTGCATACTTGACTGTCAAAGCATGAGGAAAGTCACTGTCTGCGCCAGATTTCGAAAAAATAATAATTATTGATAAAAATTTGATATTCATGGTTATGGCAAGGCATATTAATGAAAAATATGTCACGACCAACAATGCAGGGCAAAGTTTGTGCAACAATAAATATCAACAATGGTATCAACACGCAATTCACAAACACTCTGCACGGCGTTGCCCGGGATAATTACGCTTGTAGGTGAATAGAACAACCTTAAAAAGCTAAATTAAACCTCCAAATTAGCTAAATAATAACTCAATCATTACAATATACAGCGAAGGGACTATCCATTCTAAGAAAAATCCGAAAGACAGGAATTTACGTCTTCACTGAAAAAATCCTTTCTGGGTGATATACCGGGACTTGATTTACCGAAAAAAAATTTTTTAAAGGCTCACAATGCATGGACCTCTCCAAGGATGACTTCTAGTCTAAATAATTTTTTACTCACGTAATCTTACTTCAGATGTGCACTTGATGTTGTTGCTATTTCCTTTCTTGTTTCGATGTCTTGAAGCAAAAATTGGCCATTCATCATTTTTTGTAGTCTAGCGGTCGCCGATTCTTCTATTTACTGGCTTACCATTTGCTCAATACAGCACGGACCTAAAGGAGTGCTTCCTTTATCGTCTTTCACTCTTTCCCAATAGTCTGCAAACTCATTATCTCCAGTTATTGATCATTTTTAAAGATTTTCGAGAAATTGTTAAGTACTAAGAATTCTCGTTTCTAAGAAAAGCCTGAATAACTGGAATTCTATGCATTGTTACAAATTGAAGCTTATCCATATTGCATCATCATGTTATGTTCATTGTTATAATTCTTGGAAAGGATTGCTTTATCATTGCATCATCATTTTGTGCTCATTGTTATTAGTGAATTGCGCGTTGATACCATTGCGAACACGAAGGGCCTATTGTTGCACAAACTTTGCCTTGCATTGCTGGTCATGAGATATATATTGTTGATCCCTGGGTAGTGTTTGCGGATTGCGTGTTGATACCATTGTTGTTACCTATTGTTGCACAAACTTTGCCTTGCACTGTTGGTCATTAAATCTTTCTCATTATTATGCCCTGCCGTAACCATGAATATCGATTTTTTATCGATAATTATTATTTTTCCGAATTCTGAGGTAGATGTCATAGTCAAGTATGCAAAATTTCATCAAGATCGGAATAAAACTGTGGATTTGTATAAGAAACAAACAAACCCACAAACAAACCCACAAACCCGGAAACAAACATCCTTCTGTATATATACACTAGCAGAGGACCCGGCGTTGCCCGGGATAACTACACAGTAGGTAAACAGAACAATCTCAAGAAGTTAAATAAACTATTTTTTTTGGAAATAAACTGTAATAGCTTATGCACTGTTAAAACGTAATAAACACACAAACACACACACAAAGAAACATATACACACTTTTCCCAATCGTCTGAACGCTTGTTAGGGAGCTGAAGGAGGACACGTGTATCTTCTTAGCCTCATCGAGAGAAACTGCCATATCTATTTCGTCTATTAAGTTCATTTCTTCTTCATTGTTACTAATTCTTGGAAACGAATGTTCTATCATTGCATCATCACTTTATGTTCATTGTTATAATTCTTCGAATAGAACTTTCTATCATTGCATCATCATTTTGTGCTCATTGTTATTGGTGAATTGCGTGTTGATACCATTGTTGATAGCTATGGTTGCACAAACTTTGTCTTTCATTGCTGGTCATGAGATATATATTGTTGATCCCTGGCTAGTGTTTGTGGATTGCGTGTTTATACCATTGTTGATACCTATTGTAGCACAAACTTTGCCTTGCAATGTTGGTCATGAGATATTTCTCATTAATATGCCCTGCCATAACCATAAATATCGATTTTTTCTCAATAATTGTTATTTTTCCGAAATCTGAGGTAGACCTTCCTCATGCTTTGAAGGTCAAGTATGCAAAATTTCATCAAGATCGGATTAAAACTGTAGATTTACATAAGAAACAAACAAACCCACAAACAAACAAACAAACAGACCCACATCCTTCTTTATATATATAGAAAGAAGAAGACGGATGTTTGTTTGTTTGTGGGTTTGTTTGTGGGTTTGTTTGTTTGTTTTTTATTCAAATCTACATTTGTAACAAATCTTTAAAAATGATCAGTAACTGGAGATAATGAAGAGTTAGCAGACTATTGAGAAAGAGTGGAAAGACGAATGAGGAAGCACACCTTTAGCTCCGTGCTGTATTGTGCAAATGGGAAGCAAGTAAATAGAAGAATTGGCGACTGCTAGACTACACAAAGTGATGAATGGCCCAATTTTGTTTCAATTGAGAGAAGAGTGGAAATTGCAGCAACATCAAGTGTACATCTGAAGTAAGATTACGTGAATAAGAAATTATTGGAGAGGTCCATCCATTGTGAGCCTTTAAAAATTTTTTTTTTCGAATTTTTATTAAGAATTTTTACTGTATTAATTCTAAGCATTTTCATGTGTTTATTTTTAAGATATTGCAAAATTAAATTTAATTTTTTTGAGATTGTTCTGTTTACCTACAAGTGTAATTACCCGGGCAACGCCAGGTACCTTTGCTCGTGTTTCTATCTATATAAAGAACGATGTGGGTCTGTTTGTTTGTTTATGGGTTTGTTTGCTTCTTATGCGAATCTACAGTTTTATTCCGATATTGATGAAATTTTGCATACTTCACCTTCAAAGCATGAGGAAGGTCAATGTCTACCTCAGATTTCGGAAAAATAACAATTATTGATAAAAAAACGATATTCATGGTTATGGCAGGGCATATTAATGAGAAATATCTCATGACAAACAATGCATGGCAAGTTTGTGCAACAATAACTATCAACAATGGTATAAACACGTAATGCACAAAGACTCTGCACGGACTAACAATATACAGGGTGTTTTTGAATTGAGTACAGATTTTTTGGGAGATGATAGAAGAGGTCCTTAGAAGTATTTTTTGTCCTATAAACATGGGGTCCCCGCAGCTCCGTTTACTTACAATACTGCATTGAACAATGAAATGACACCGGGAGGCTGTGTGAGTTGGTAGGCCTAGATTATTTTATTTTTAACAATTAACACAAGCAATCTGCTGTATGACTTTTACAGTAATTGTTCGAAATGACCGCCATTTACATATGGACTAATCGTATTTTACAAAGGGGTTGGATACCATGGAATCTCCTTGACGAAGTTTGTCCTAAGACTTTTCAACAAACAAGCACGTGCATTTTAAAATTTCTTTGCAAACAATTGCTTTAAAAGTTATTATAGTAGATTTTTTGTGTTAATTGTTAAAAATAAAATAATCTAGGCCTACCAATGCACAGTGCGTCCCGGTGTCATTTCATTGTTCAATGCAGTATTGTAAGTAAACGCAGCTTCATATGACAAAAAATACTTTTAAGGACCTCTTCTATCATCTCCCAAAAAATCTGTTTTCAATTCAAAAACACCCCGTATATATCATGACCAACAATGCAAGGAAAATTTTGTGCAACAATAGGTATCAACAATGGTATCAACACGCAATTCACCAATAACAATGAGCACAAAATGATGATGCAATGATAGAAAGTTCATTTGAAAGAATTATAACA
>JAHWFO010001065.1:0-36265 GCA_023313115.1 Rhysida immarginata
GTCCAGGTGACCAAAGTGTTTTCCACCAGGTGTCCAGGTGACCAAAGGATTTTCCACCAGGTCACCTAACCTTTTTATCTCATTTTACTTATTAAATTACCCACATTTTTGTTTTTGATTTAAAATAGAATATTCAATTAATTAATGATTGTTTTCATTAAGAATTAATTTGATTTTGTAATCTAACAAAATTTTTATTCAAATAAAAAAATTTAATTAAATTATAAATTTAATTGAAATAAAAGTCAATTCAGATGTCATTAGGTGTATAAAAATACGCATTGACATACATTACAATTTTAATTCATTTTTATTTTTCATTTTAATAAAAACTTCAATACTTAATTCACAAAAATAATCTCTTTCCAAATGTCGGGTTACTCTTTGCACAGTTGAGATAGTACAATAATCAGTTTGATCGAGTCCATTTTTAAATAATGGGTTATGAGGTTCAGCTTCAGGTGCTGGTGTTATCAATTTTTCTGCATCCTAAACAGTTACCTAAAATGTTTGACTTAACATTTTACATTGTTCTGTTCCATAACCACAGATTGTTTTAAATTCCTTTTTCCATTGTTCAATCAGCACACGCAATTGCGAATAGGGTATGTGTCTATCAAAGATTGATGTTAGCCCTGTAATTTATTTCTTTTATTCTTAACCAGTCTTCCGCAGTTATATTAATTTCATTTCTTGGTAACAGGAATTTATATTACTCTCTGGTCTGCTTCCATCTAATATTTAATTCATGTATAGCATTTTTCACCATTAAACGGATATTATATACACATGCAGTTGAGATTGCTTTACAAGGGTTTCTCCACTGCTCATATAAATTGCGTTCAGGTTCACAGTGATTCCTAATATTTTAAAAATATGCAGGGTGTTTCAAAATGTATAATCCAAACTTCACACAGGGTAGGAGGCAATAAGGTGAACAGATTCTGTTAATACATTAGTGGTCAGAACTCAACCATGGTCAAGTTAATGGGGGAGCAAATGAATAGTGATAAAGCATGAAAATGATGACACAACACTAACAAGTTGCAGATCTCTGGCAAGGAACACGTTCTTTTGAAGGATGTGCCCTTGGCTATTCATATGAGCACCTGCTCACTTTAGCGATGATGTATGCAATTACCTTCATGCAATATTTGGCAATCGCTGGATAGGAAGACATGGACCTGTGGCATGGCCCCCTAGATCACCAGAACTCAATCTGCTGGATTTTTTGGGGCCACATGAAATCAGTTGTGTACCGAACACCTATGACAAGCATTGTAGATCTGGCAGTTCGTAATACAGTTGTTTCAGATGGCATCAGAGAAATGCCCATGCTGACTCACATTTTGAGCATCTTTTGTAAAGCTTAAGTGTATTAGCAGTTCCATAATAAAAGTGTGCATAGTGCATACTTAATCATGTGTTTTCATGTGCACTCTGATTACTGCTCCCCCCTCTAACATTACATTGGCAATGGTTGAGTTCCAACCCCTTATGTATTAACAGAATCTGTCCATCTTCATGCCTCCTACCTGTGTGTGAAGTTTGGATTATACCGTTTGAAAAAAGCCCTTTCCGGTTGCATGGCTAGTTGTCACGCACCCGAACATACACCATAATCGCGCTTATTTTTAAAAACATGACTGTGAGAATCGTCCTCCGACAATGATATCAGCAGTTTTTCAACATCATGAACATGAACTCATAGTACAGTACTCAGCATTTTGCATTGTTCAATTCTGTAACCATAGAATGTATTAAAAGCATTTTTCCAATGTTTAAGCTGTGCTGCTAGTTGTGAATAAGGTACACCGCCGTTAAATACTAATACGTTCCCTGGTAACATGTTGTTCTTTTTCTATTCTTTTCCAGTCTGCTTTGGATAAGTTAATTTCATTTGTTCGTAATAGGAAACTATAGTTTCCTCCCACCCATCCTCTAATATTTTCAACTTCATGTATTACTTTTTTATCTAAAAGGTTGACAATGTATACATTGTAACATCCCACTTTTTGCTTCCTTGGATCCACTTTTGGTTGGAGATTTTTTTTTGATCTGCCGTTTAATTTCGGGAATTTTTTTTTTATCTTTGAGATGGGTTAATTCAATTTTTGAATTGCTGGAAATTTGATTTGTGTCGGATTCCCCTAGTTTTGCTAGAGCGAGAGAATAGTGATTTAATTTTAAGGTATTTTTAGTTCTTTTCTGCTTTTTGTATTAAGAAGATTGAAAATATTACTGATATGGTTGGTTATTTTTTTTATTGGTATTAGAATTTATTTGTATTGACGTACGTTTTCCTTATTATGTCTAATTTTGGTGTTAAGCCTTTTCCTTTTTGTATTTAATTTAATTTATCATTTGGCCTCGCGCCTCAAGATTTTTCTTTGTTAATATAAGCTAAGTTTTACCCCAACAATGTTATCGTTTTATTTTTAATTCATCAGTTTTTTTTTCAATTAAGTGCGTGGCACAAGCCGTGCGAGTTGCTGCCCATTGTGACATTGTTAGAGAGTTTTGCTGGTGAAGTTTAGAACATGATTTAGGCAGTTAGGTCGGCAGTCCCACTTGAAACATGACCTACCTCCTAGCTGTAGCCTTGGAGTCTGGTTTGGAGCCCAGTGGATATAGATCATGCCCTCCAAGCTAGAGCCAAGCAGTTCACTTCGCCCATGGCGAGGACTCGGATAGACCTTTCCACCTGATCTGCCTGCTTCCCTGGAGTTATAGAAATTTAACTCATATGGTGCCCGGAGATGTACAGACTATGCCTCAAGACTGCTGGCATCTGCTAGTTTGATCGATCTGTCGGGTTACTGTAGGCCTCTCACCTAAAAGCCTACACGACGCGTTCACGTTAGCGTCCCACGTTTGGCGTTGGATTCTGAGCGAAAAGACTTCACAGAAGATACCAACCCACCAAGATTTTTGAAGATACCTGCACTGATATTTTTGCATATCAACTGAAAAAATGAACAACCCACTCTGGAGAAAACCCGACTGCAAAAGAAATGATTTGCATACTGAATTGATTGTAGTTTTGGCTTGCTGCTGATTATACGGTGAAGTGTTTTGAACAATTTTTTAATGTTGTGCACATTGCTTAATTTTCTGGTTCATAAGTTTTAACCTTTCGTTGTAATGTATGTTAATCTTTTTGAATTTAGTTTGCTTTCTCAGACATGTATTATTAATTGTATCTCTATTTTGTATTCAGGTCTTGGTAAACACATGAGCATATTAACTGTTTGGAATTCATGGGAGTTTGTTCCGGTGTGTGTTTACAGAGGGATATCCGGTAGTGTTATTAAAATTTTTTTTTATTTTCCCAGATTAGAGGGATCTGTGATTAAGATTGTAGATAAATATATTTAGAAACGTTTTGTGTCCTCCGCCTTTGCCTTCTAGTTAAAGAAGTAAGTTTGCTTCTTCTACCTTTATTACTAGCCAAAACCGTAGATCAGCTAGTCAATTCCTCATGGTAACGTTATTGATTATTTTTTTTATAGATTTTATAGTATACCTGTAGTATTTGATCAGCATTTTGTTCCAAGTCTTGTATGTTTCGTTTATTTTATAATGTTTTTGTAATTTCTTATTTTTTTTTACATTATTTTATGGCCGTTCCACTGCATTCAACATCATATTTATAGCTAAGCCCATAAGTAGCACCAATTCAAGAAAAGATGAGAGCATATTACTCGAAGAGTAGTCTGACTAGTCTACTTTCAAGAACAAGAGATTTCTTATTTTTAACCTTATGATGCCTTACGATTTGTGATATGTATAATTGTTGGACTAGTTGTGTTTTATCATTATTTTGACTCTGTCGAATTTATTTTGTTTCCTTTATTTTTTGCCCATTCAATAAAAATATTTATTCAGCCAAGGGCTAAAACGTACTGATTAGGTCTGTTTTTCTTTTTTCTTAATCTTAGAAATATTTAAATTTTAACTTTCGGGTGTTGTTTTACTTTTTGGGTAGAGCTTGTCTCGGAGTTTTAGCGGCTTCTGGATAGCCTCTCCTGTGTTTCATCACCGCCTGTCTTATTTTGTAAGGGGGACGTTTCAACATACACATGTATTAATGAAATTTCTTTTCCAAAGATTTCTCCACTGCTTATATAAATTGCGTTCAAGTCCACAGCCACTCCTAATACTTTTAAATATACAATAAACTCTAATTAGTTGTCTACTCTATCTGCTCTTTAACTAATTCCCTTATAATTTCTAAATTATTCAAGTAATTTCTACCTACTTTTCTCCTTACTTCTTGAAGGCATGACCATTTCTTAACTCAGTGTTTCATCTTGCTTTCTATCACTCAAAGCTCTAAAAGACTACAGCTGACTGACTGACTGATTCCCAACTCGTTTTTCTAATCCCACGGTTGAAGCTCAAGTCTCATCTTGGTGTTGGATTGGATTTGTGTTGGTTGGATTGGTGTTGCTAATAAAAAATTCAGAAAAGGCATGAGGATCGATAAACTAAAGATCATCTCCAGAGTAAACAAAGTCGTCAGCGCGTCTAGAATGAGGAATCCAAAGAATGGACAGAATCGCTCGGCTAATGATGACCATAGGATCACGAAGAGGTATGTACCACCAATTATCATGCGGGCTCATGGCGTCCCGTTTAAGACGATTTTAACTGAGCTCAAGAAGCATGTTCCAGTGGAAAAGATCACTGTTCATATGAGCAGAGCAGAAACCATCAAAGTTAAATGTGAAGACGAAGAAACTCGCAACAGGTTAGTTCTGGAATTAAGTCTGGCAATATTCTAAAAATTCAGCATCATCAACTGAAATCCAAGAATGTTCTGAAGTTCGTCATTCGAAATGTTCATGTTACCTATGATCTGGATGACTTCCAAGAAGACTTAAAAAGAGCCAACTACTTCCTGGAAAAGGTAATTTGATTGAGGAAAGCCAAAGGATCCATTGATATGGCGATGGTTTTGGTTCTGCTCCCGAACACCGAACACAACCAGTCATTGAAGAACATCACACTTATTGGGCTGCTGGCAGTGCTACTGGAGGCCTTTCGAGGGAACAACAAGCCACTAAAATGCTACAACTGCCTGCGCTTCGGACACGTAGCCATGGGCTGCACGGAAGATACTCGATTGCAACAAATGCACACAGGGGCAACAGTCTACTGATTGCCCAATATTAAAGGACAAGACCCTCAAAATGCGTCATATGTGGTGGACAGGACACTTCAAGCTACACGAAATGTCCAAAATACCCCAGGTTCATATGATACCTAGTTTCAAAGTGACAGCAGACAAATTCTATGCTGCTGCTGTGTCTAAGCCAGAAGATAGGCCTCAACATCAACGACCTACCAGGTAGTGAAATTTCATTTGTACATGTATATGTTGAAACGTCCCCCTTACAAAATAAGACAGGCGGTGACGAAACACAGGAGAGGCTATCCAGAAGCCACAAAAACTCCGAGACAAGCTCTGCCCAAACAGTAAAACAACACCCCAAAGTTAAAATTTAAATAGTTCTAAGATTAAGAAAAAAGAAAGACAGACTTAATCAACACGTTTTAGCCCTTGGCCGAATAAATATTTTTATTGAATGAGCAAAAAATAATAAAAACAAAATAAATTCGACAGAATCAAACCAATTATAAAGCACAACTAGTCATTGTGCTATAAGCAATTCTGTCGTATCATTCATCTGTTTTCTAATCGAGGCAAAACTTACCCACAGTTGAGTGGGCTCCTTACAACCAACTAATAATTAGTATGACTGCACAACATTATACTGTAATCAACAAAGGTGAACTTCGGGGCGTGATATGGAATGCTAGGGGGATTCCCCGTAAGCATATCGAGTTTCACAATTTTCTGATAAAGCAAGAAATCGACATTACTTTCCTATATGAAACGCACCTCAAACCAAGCCAAGATTTCAAGCTACCTGGGTATTGTGCATACTGTAAGGAAGATATACTTCGAATGGTTTCAAATGCTGCAAGATATACTTCTGGGGGCGCTGCGATCATCATCATGAAGGGAATTCAACACTAAAAATTAGTCTCCAAGTTGTATGCAGGTACGGAATCGGCCTCAATCATTATCAATGACGTCTCCTGTGGTGTAGTGAAGTTTGTGGTGCTCTACTATTCACCTAAACATTATCTTTACGTTAGCAAGCTTGATGAACTCTTCAGTGGTGACACTCTAGTCGTCCTGGCTGGTGACATAAATGCCAAACACCCAAGCTGGAACTCCTGAACGCAGAACTACAACGCCATGATTCTTTAAAGGTACATACCAGGAAAAGATGACATCATCGCTGCTGGACCTGTGAAGGACACCTACTACTGTGGCCAATCCCCTGCTAGTGACGTTTTGGACATCTCGCTCTTGAAAGGCTTCTTCAAACCGTTCAATATCTTCACGATCGATGACCTTTCTTCTGACCACAAGCCTGTGGCGTTGAACTTTGACAATGTTGACATAAATTTCAGAGAAGAATTCATACATCATCAAGACTGGAAGCTCTACAAAGATATGCTTAAGGACTATGGCTGCCATCCCGACTTTGCATAATGTACGGAGGACATCGATCAATGTGTTGAAGACATCACCAGATGTATTAACAGTGCCATAGAAGCTAGTAACTATCCATCAGAGAATAATCCTCCTCATCGAATCCAACTCACACCTGGAATCCAACGTCCAATTGCTGACAGAAACATGACCCGTAGACTATGGCAAAGCCAACATGAACCTCGGCTCAAAACCAAGTAAAACAGGCTACTGCGAAGAGTCCAAGAGGATATAAAAGCGCTTCGCGATGCTAGATGGAATGACAAACTCAAAAGCTTGTCAGCTCATGACAATTCCATTTGGAGTATGGTCAGAGCTTTACAGAAGAAGAAGAATGAGACGCTTCCTCCACTCTGTACCCCACATGGTGACTATGTGCAAACTGATCGGGACAAGGCCCGAGTCATTGCAGATTCACTAGAAATGCATTTTGTTACTCCTATCAACAACAATCCCGAAAGCCAAATCATGTCTCAGCATGTGGAAGAAGGTCTTGTCAACTTTGATGAAATCCCGCAGCATTTAATGAAGAACATCATCGAGGCAGGAGAGATCGCCACCACCATAAGTAAACTGAAAAAAAAAGAAGACTCCAGGAAGAGAGAAGGTGAGCACTAACGCCCCTATGAATCTCCCAAAAAACTTTATTGACTTTCTTACCAATATCAATAGTGACTGCTGGAAATTTTCTTACTCCCCTGCATTTTGGAAACAATCTATTGTTTTGAGTTTCCCCAAGCAGAGACAAAATCCAGCAATTCCCTCGAGCTACCGACCTATTAGTTTGCTCTCCTCAATGTCTAAATATTTGGAGAAAACGATCCTCATCAGGTTCCAAGAACACTGTCTCGCCAATAATCTACTTCGGAAAGATCAGTTTGGCTTTCGTGCCGCCCACTCTTTTCAGATGCAGATATGGAGACTCATAGAAGACTTGAGCACCTCCTTGAACCTTTCCAGGTACTGCGAAGTGGTTTTCCTCGATGTCATTAAAGCTTTGGACCAAGTGTGGCATCGGGGCTTTGTCTATAAGATGATTAGAAACGGGTTTCCTTCCAGTTTGATTTTTATGGTGAAATCCTTTCTCACCAACACTTCCTACCAAGCTATAGTTGGTGAAAATCTATCCACTCCCGTGTTGTAAAGACCTGTGTCCCTCAAGGTTCTTTCCTCGGGTTCGTGCTATTTAATTATTTTGTGCGTGATTTTCCGAACCCCAAAAATTGTAATCTATATTTCTATGCTGACAATACTGCCATTATGACATGGGCACACACGCTGGCTCATGTTATCACTCGTCTACAGCAGGCCTTGAAGATGTTTTGAAGAATAATTGAAGACTGGTTTCAGTTATTGGATCCCATGTATTTCAGTTATTGGTCCCTCTCTACTATTGTCTTCTATCTTTCAATGGCGGTTGAATTATTACCAGTAACCAAAGGTGAATCGAATGAAACTTTTCCTTGACTAAAAATTCCGTCATTACTCTAGGCCTGTTACAAGTCCAGGAATTTCACTTTTACTCTGCTTTTATGTTGAAAAACCTTAGTTAAGATGTTGGTGATCACATGGTATATCTTAGTCAATTTTACAAGTTAACTTGACCAGACTAGAAATCCGTGATATAAATTTAGCGTCTTCCCGGACGCTTATAAATTTCAAAATAGCGTCCAACAGATAATTTTTAGCGTATTTTACGCTAACTTTAGCGTTAACGTAAATCCTCGGAAGCTGAACTTTAATGTCGGAAAGTGCAAGGCTATGTATTTCAACAGAAAGTTCAAGCATCCCCCAGATTGTCTTGTTCTATTCAATAAGAAACTGGAGCTGGTAGATAATCACAAATATCTTGGCGTTACCATCGACTCAAGACTCTCGTGGAATTGTCACGTGAACTACGCTCTGAATAAAGCAAAGAGGGTTAAGTACAGTCTCATAGATTTCCTGGGCCGCAACAGCACCCTCAGCATCGACAACAAGCTACTTCTTTACAAGTCGATTATTCGGACCATACTCCTCTATGGCAAGCCTGCGTGGTCGACTATCTGTAGAAGCAGATGGAGCGAGCTACAGTCATTCCAGAATGTTACCCTGAGTACCATTGCCCAGCTTGACAGAAGGACTATGAAAAACCAATCCTTCCACTCGGATCTAGATATGGTACACATCGGTAACTTTATACAGACCTCCTTTTGATTATGGTGCAGAAAATGAAAATTCATGACAATGACCTAGTGACCGGATTACTGAAGAACTCAATAGATATGAAGTGGCATATGAAGTATCGAAAACCAAGGCACATTCTTGACATCAACTTTGAAGATATCAGCAACGTCTCTTTCCCGGACTACTGGAAGATGTGAAAATCTTTTTTCACCTTGCATTTTCATTTCGTTTGTATTTTTTCTGACAATCGTCAATCTTATTTTTTGTTTGTTTAATATGGAAGACCGCTTGGGTTGGTTAGGCTTCTTGTCCACCTCAGTGTATTTCAGTTGGAATTTATTCTGGTTCGATGAGCTTTCATGCTGCTCTCGTCCCATCTGAAGAAATTTACACTTCACTGTTCAATTGTCGATTGTCATTCTCCATCAGATTAGCTTACCTACTCTGATCGTAGCTTACCCCTTTAGATGCTGAAGAAGGTAGAGTGGCTGCCGAAATGCGTATTCATCGTATTAAAATTTCTATGTGGATAAATGCTTTGCCTGTGTCTCATTGTTTGAAGTTCCTTTACAGTATCTGACTCATAGTATATCTGTTTACGGTGTTGAATTGAGTAAGGCTGGACTGCAGTCTCATGAGTACTGTTTTTTGTTAACGTGTTATTCTGATTCACGAAAACTTGCAGGTTGCTCTTTTTGTATTCACGAGTCCTTACTAGGGCCGTTTTCGATTCCCAAAAATTCTCTGAAAGTAAAAATAATGTTCAGTTTATTTTCACCGTGTATGGAACCACAGCTTAATTTTATTTTAAAAAGTCATTTTTGTTTTCAACAGTTTTACTGAATGCTTTTTGGCACGATTTTAATGCTCGAATTCTAAATATCCGTCTTTGGATTTCACCTTAATGGTTTTTCATATTTATACGAGGTGATACAGTCGTACCAACTTTACGGTTCTCCAGATATCTACTTCATTCTGAGTAGGAAGCTTGATTTCGGTTGTTCTCAAGGTAATGAAAACATTAATATTTCAGGTTATGTAACGGTCGACTTTATTCTTCATTAAAAAGCAGACGTGCCCTAATATCATTTTTGATGCATTTCAAAATTCTTCTTATTTTACAGTGGTGTCAACCCTGTGAAGGCTACTCAGTACGGTGATTCTCGATTCAGTTGCAATTGTAGTACCACTACAGGGTCCTGATTCTTCACACAGATGACTTGTGTGTATCTGACTTTCGGTCTCTTGACATAGGACTAGGTAAATTTCAACAAAGTAGAAATTCCTGATTTGTTTGGGGTTCTGTTATGCAGATCTAATGCAATGCAAAGTGATCTCTCTCCACCTAAAAGGTGACAACTCGAGTCCCTAAAAAACATCCTATGTCTAAGGCTTAGTTCAACGCAGATTAAATTTGTTCCAGACATTTAAAAAAATACTAATAACGATCTTTTCTCTACAAGTGTTTTATTTTGAGGTTTACTTTACGATAAATGTGTGAAAGCATGGACTTACCGAGCTGTGGTCCAGACTGTTCAGTCTTGTGTTAAATGATGGCAGTAGGTGAAATGTGTTACCTTTGTAAATGAAATAGCGGGCTATCGCATTGCAAGCCACACGTCATAATAGGATTACAAAGCAGTGGTCACGTGAATATTTCACGATCAAAAGCAAATATTATTCACTGTACAGGATACCATTTGCGTTTGAGTTTTTCAAAAGTGGTTATAACAGGTATGTTGGTGAAAAAAATTAAAGATTAAAGTTAGTCCGTACTTAATTTCGTGAATGGAAATTTTTGGCGAGACGTAAGTCTGTGAATACAATTTCCAGGCCCAGATTAAACCTGCGAATTCATTTTCCCTCCTCAACGTAATTTTGTGACAACCCCCCCCTTCCTCTTGATACGGGTTTACCACCCCAAAATAGACAAAATCGTGAGAGGCAGGCTTATCTAGGTTCTGGAGTCTCTTGTGTAGTGTTGGCAAATAATAAGCACGGAATCAATCAAAAAACAAACTTTTTAATACCCAAGACACACATGACCCAACACAAAATGAGGAGCTCCCCAAAAACCATTAATACTCATTAATATACATTTATATAACTCAATACACACTTATAAGACACCAAATAATTAGGTTATTACCACCATGTAATTAATCTAATAAAGAAGGAGGAGACTGGGCTATTGATAGCTTGAGCAGCCTGCTCTACTTAGTGGATACAGCTACAAACTTTTTGGACAAATGGTGACATCCTCCAGAAGCCAGTTAACGTTCAAGAAGACGTTATGTGGTCCCTTTAAGACATTTATTCATATGAGGGGGAACCACTGTAACCCTCTGGGTGACACACATTGACTGCGGTTTGCACTAACACACCCTTAGTATCCTGCACCACGGAGTGGTCTATAAAGCTCAATAGCCCTTAACAGTCCCACCTGTAGCAACTCGAGACACTGAGTACCACCTTCTTTATAAGAAGCACCTAAATAACCTTATTATACTCTTAATATACACTAAATAGTTAACTACATTGATTCTTCTCTCGATAAAGCCATTTACAACAAGAGTATATATAGATATGGCAACTTAAAGATGCCCTCTGTAGCGTTTAAAGCGACACAGTTTCACAGGCCCAACTTTGGTGAGAAGTGAGTTCTCAGTTTCAAAATCACCACACTGCACATGAACTGTTGACTGATGATTCTCCTCAAGCCACGTCAAAATAATCATGACAAAAGTACTCACCACAAGATGTCTTCAAACAATTTGACTTTTTACCATCCATCCAGAAAGACGGCGGCCAAGCCGCAGCAGCGTTCGAATCTCACGTCAAGCCCAACGTACGCCAAGACGAACCCACACTCAGGAACCCAAAAAAAACAAACAACTTCAAACAGTTTCCTTTGTCACTCCTTGCACCAAAACTGGTTAAGAGAGCTTCAATTCGGCACTTCTAAGCTCTCAGCTTAACCCAACCGCACCAAAAAAACATCTCTTCTAAAAAAAAAACAGAAAACAGTTCCATATTTTTACAACAAAGCTCACACTGGATGTCAACACTGCCTCATCAAGAAAACAATGTCACCCCAGCACACGTGATCCCTGTTGCAACCAACAACTCCTTGCAACAGCGATCGTTTATTTTACGACAATGGCAACAACGAAAAAAAAAAACAAAGTACCATTTCAAAACAAATATTAACATCATTTTCAAAATATTTTCCCCAACACACAATTAACCCGTAAAAATTTCACCATATACTGAAAAGCACTATTTAGACATAATAATAAAATAAAAAAAAATTAATTCTCTGCAGAGCCGTATGCGCCAAGCTGACATGGAATGTCACAATTTCATGTTGTTAAATATGTCTCGTGTCTGGCTCGATTATCCTCGAAACATTGTGTTGAGCTAGGTATTTTAGGCATTGAAATCTACTGAAACCCCTTTGACGGCACCATCGGTAATTTTAATAATCACCGACTTGGTTAATTGAGTGGGGCTTTTTATTACCTGTCATATAGAATTGATGTGGTGGTAAATAGGAGGTGGCGCTTATTTGTTGTGTGGCATTTGTTTACTCTTTTATAGTGAGTTGTTATTGTTGTTTGATGTTATTGTTACTGATACAAAACTATTTTGCACTGAGTCAATGTGTGACTGACGGACTCATTGTATATTGTGAAGTCTTTTTTTACAACACATAAATTTTACTTTTAAATCACTCCGAATTATCCTGACATGAGAAGAATTTTGAAATGCATCAAAAATGATATTTAGGCACGTCTGTTTTTTAATGAAGAATAAAAGTCCACCGTTATATAAGCTGAAATGCATATGTTTTCATTACCTTGAGAACAACTGAAATGGTGTTTCCTACTCAGAATGAAGGTAGATAGCTGGAGAACCATAAAGTCGGTGCGACTGTGTACGAAGGTTATGGATTTGGTTAAACACCATGGACAATATAAAATATGCTGTGACAACTTAGAAGATGAAAAATTACAAAACAAATTAAATACCAATACAATAACTGAAAACTTACTACTTGTTGAAATCTTGAAAGTGAAACACTAGGTCTTTTCAGCATTTGCATAAAAAACAAAAACTTTTTAAAATAAAATTAAGCTGTTGTTTCCATAGACGGTGAAAATCAACTGAACATATTTTTTATTTTCAGAGAATAATTGGTAATTGAAAACAGCCCTCGTAAGATTTTGTGAATTTGAAAAACGTACATCGTAAGATTTCGGGAATTCGGAAAACTACCCTAGTAAGGATTCGTGAATACAAAAGAAGCAATCTGCAAGTTTTCGTGAATCAGAATAACACATTAGCAAGAAACATTACCCACGAGACTGCAGCCCAACCTTACTCAATTCAGCTCAACACCATCGATTAACCTCAGACCAAAAATACATGCCACATGTTTGATTATTAGGGGAATGTGTGTTATGTTTTCAATTTTTAAATAACTGACCAATCCAGCTACCAATCAACCAACAACCAACCAACCAACAAACCAACCAACAAACCAACCAACCTACCAATACTTTAATTTTTAGAGCCCCGTAAGATAATGAATGATGTTATGTATACATGCAGAATCAGAACATATTTGGTTCATAAAAATTAATATTAGCACGTGTGGGTTGATTGCAGTTCAAACATTGTTAATGAATTTGATTGAGTTTCTGAAGGTGAATTGGTGAATGAAAGACTCAAATTTATTTAAAACTTGAGTGTTGTAATGACTGTTCAATATAAGATTTATAATAAATCTGTTAACTTGTGTTGCCATGAAGGAGTTTTTGACTACTCAGTTGACTGGAACAAACCGCTCAAAGAGATAAAAGCGCATGAAACTTATAGGGAAACTTCAGTGTACCCTGACTGAAAATTGCGAAGACTTTTTAGAGGGGTTAGCACATACTAGGGGAGTTGAATAAGTAATGCAACACATTTTTTTCTGAAAAAGGGAGTTGTTTTATTCAGCATTCAAATACACCATGTTATTCCCCAATCTTCTAGCTACACAACACTATTTTTCAACGTAATCTCCATTCAATGCTATGGCTTTACACCACGTTGAAGGGAGGGCCTGTACACCTGCACGGTGCCATTCCACTGGTTGATGTCGGAGCCAACGTCATGCTGCATTAATAACTGCTTCATCATCCGTGTAGTGTGTCCAATGGATTGCATTCTTCATTGGGCCAAACAGATCAAAATCCGTCGATCTGCTCGAATGAGAGTGTTCGCATGTTCCGGCATTGCAGGAGTCAGAGGTGTACACAGCTGGCCAGCTCGCGGGAGATCAGACAGTTTTGGTTGACCTTGCGGCGATAATGACACGCTTTGCCCAACGACTCACGATGCTTTTGTCCACTGCCAGACCACCGTAGACATTTTGCAAGTGCCTATGAATATCTGATATGCCCTGGTTTTCCACCAAAAGAAACTCAATCATTGCCCATTGTTTGGAACGCACCTCCATTGTAGACGCCACTTTAACAGCTCACTATAGCGCTGTCACATATCAGACGTCAATGAAACTTTATGAGATGAAGCGGAAATGTTTGAAAATATTCCACAAGAAATGTCCAGTTTTTTCAATCAAAATTGGCCGAGAAAAAAATGTGTTGCATTACTTATTGAACTCTCCTCGTACAATTAGCGTAACAGCTACCGACTTGATGACATCCAATGCGGTCAATGTTATACTTCAGCTACGGGGTAACCATTGCATATGCATTTTACCGAAAAGGAAACATAATAATGGGGTGAAAAACCAATGAAGTTGACGGACCAATTCGTATGAACCTCAAACAAACAAACGCATATCACGTACCCAGGTTGAAAGATACGAAGCCTTTTTAGCGCGAACATTTACCATATCAGATGCTGACTTAGATGATATCCAATGCGGCCAATGTAATACTTGAACAATGTAGTAACCATTGCGTACTCATTTCTCAAAAATAAAACAATTTAATGAGGTGAAAAACCAGTGAAACCAACACGGCAATTCGTATGAACCTCAAAACAAACGTATTTCAATTAGCCACGATGAAAGCTACGAAGACTTGTTAGCGTGATTTAGTGCGAACATTTATTGGATCAGTCACCGCTTTAGATACCTGTCACCATGACAAATGTAATATATTTGAATTAGGTGATAACTCGTGTAACCACAAATTTGTTGAAAGAATAGACTTTAATGAGGCGAAAAACCAGTGAAAGTAATGGGGCTACTCGTATGAACCTCAAAGAAACGTATTTCTCGCCTGTGAATCGCAGATCAGTCTGGAAACAACTTTTATGACATCAGAAATAGTAAAAAAACGCAGGTAAAAGAAAAGGAAAACAAGATCTGACCTTAACACTGTGTTAAAAACGGGGATTGGCTGAAAAAAATGTGGCCCCCTAGAGTCACAAAGAATTGAGCTCAGACTATCACTCAACCAGTGAATGGTAGCCTGATGCTCTACCCCCTGACTGTGTAGGGCACACAGTCAAGTAGCATTAAAAAGTCCAAGTGAAATTTTAATCAAAATTTAATTTAAAACTCGTATAGAATGACGCCTATATTACACTAACCACGCTCACCCTTAAAAAAAGTAACTATTGAGAGAGAGAGAGACACACACAATTATTTAAAGCACAAACAAATTGAACAAACAGGACTCAGAAATCACAGAGCGTAGAAGAAATTAAACATTCGTAGTGAGAAATTGTGTTTGTATAGTTTTTGATGTCAACCCTCTAATTCAACGGAGTTATCAGTGGTCAATTGAAACTATGTACCAACAAAGAAGAGTTTAATTAGGCAAATATCCAGTGAAATTAATCAGGAAATATAATTCACATACCCTAACTGGAAGACACGAAGATTTTATAGCTCGGATTAGTGCAGGCGTGGTTAGTTGTGACCTGTAGAACTCTTCATGCCGAACGCGGTAGACAGCACCCAAGTAGCTGATAACAGCTACGTACAAATTTATTAATAGGTACCCACTGCGTACCCTTTGTGTATACTGTTGAAATAACAACAATTAGAAAGATAAAAAATCGTAATCTTTGTACCAAAAGTTAAAAGAACAGTTGAATTGAAGAATTAACAAGAATTGAAGAATTGTTTTCAATTATTTCGGGAAAGCAGCCTTTTAACACTGCCAGTTAATCTGCTACTGTCGAAATGTGTAGAGTGTGTTTGTACAAATGCACTCGCAATAGTTGGAAATCAGTAAACGATCGTCAACGTATTTGAACATTTAGCAACGCTGAGAGCAAATAAAAGCGGCATAAAAACCAGTGAAACTAAAAAAAAAGTGTAGACAGTAGTATAAGCCAATGCTACCCCCTAACAATAATTCGAAAATGTGTATTTGAACGTCAGTTCTGCCTACGGCATCCTACTGAGCACTGTTGCTGCTGAGAAATGAGCACAGAAAAATACGTACGACTCGTGTCAAAAAGTGAAATGGAAACTTAAAATATACATTGTATAATTTTATTCGATGATAATTACCCGAGAAAAAGAAGTCATTTAGCATTTGAATTTACAAAAGATTAAGGGACAAGAAAACTTGAAAGAGACAGCTGAAGATAAGGTCAACCACAGTGCATTGAAACAGCGAGAAATGCGGCAATTTTAATTACCACAGCAATTCATTTCAGTCATATATTAGTAAAGAGAACCGTGTATAAACCTCGACAGGTTGAAAAAGGGAAATTTGCAATTTTATAACACACAAGTTTAGCTTTAATTCACATAAAACCAGCAACAACGTAAGAGGTAGGGGATAACGGCAAACAAGTGACACATTGAAAGATACATTTGTTTTTTAAAAACGACGAACAAACAGACTCATTCATGCAAAAAAGAAAGAATAACAAACAGTAAATTAATGTTCAAGAACACGAAAAATTTGTTTAAGCAAAATTTTCAGTCGAAATAGTAACAAGTCTCAATATGAATGCACCGGCATCTACCTGGATAGGGGTCACAGACAGATAGCAACAGTACTCGGATAATAGTGAGTCTGTCATTACATTATCAGACAGCTGGTAGTCGGAAAAACTAACCTTTGGTATTCACAGCTGGTCGACGGCGTTGTTTGAGATGATTCACTATTCGCGTACCTCACCTTGTGTGGGTAGAAATTAGGAAGAATGTGTAACTGACTGAGCATCCCGGTTATACATTTGGCCTACGATCAACTAAAACCAAACAAGGAAAGAGAAAGCCCCAAACTCACTTTAAATACAATTTCGTTGCCCTGTGTACTTTACTAATAAAACAGCCCAAATACCCCAGAAATAGAAAAGGGTAATGACGCCTGCATTACTAAATAACAATATTGTGTGATGCCCATTAAAATGTGATCTTAATAATCCAAAAAAATTTGTTATGCCTTAAAAGTGAAACTTTCACTTAAACATTTATTATGCAATAAAAAAATTTATTTATTTATTTATTTATTTTTTTGTAACAGCCTGGATATGGTCAAAATATAAAAGATAATAAGGCCTATTTATCCAAAAACTGTCCCCAATAGGCAGTAAGCCCAAAAAAGGGTTAATGATTGCAGCTAAAATATCTCTATTTAGTTGTTTATTGTCATTATTAAAAATAGAAGAGAATTTAAAAGCAGGGTCAATAATAGCGATCTCAGTTCGATAAAAATCAGTCACAACAGAGGAAATCGTTCATTCTTATCAATTAGGGAAACGCCAATTCCATCCAAATTAATAATTGCAGGCTGATGAGACAAGTGCTTTAAGCGATGTGAATTTGTTACAGATTTTACAAATCTATTATGAAGAATGAGAATCTTTTTAAAAAGATAATTATTACCTGTATACCAAATAGGTCAGCAATAAAAGAGTTTTGATAACACCTGAGTTTGATATAATTTCTAAAGAACAATACTGCAGGAGAAGAAATTTGAAAGTCTACGTATAACACCTATTCGGCATGAAAGTTCAAGTATGAGATATTGAAGATGGAAATTAAATTTATCATTTTTTCATAAAAAATACCCAAATCTTTTATATGATTCTTCTTTTGCATTTCTCGCTGTTTCAATGCACTATGGTTGACCTTATCTTCAGCTGTCTCTTTCAAGGTTTCTTGTCCCTTAATCTCCCTTAATCTTTTGTAAATTCAAATGCTAAATGACTTCTTTTTCTCGGGTAATAGTCATCAAATAAAATTATACAATGTATATTTTACAATTCCATTTCACTTTTTGACACGAGTCGTACGTATTTTTCTGTGCTCATTTCTCAGCAGCAACAGTGCTCAGTAGGATGACGTAGGCAGAAAATACCCAGTCATGAGCTGTATATAATGTTTTGAATCTATTTGTTTTATTAGTATAATGAACGTATATATATTAAGAGAAGGACGAGACACAAGAACCCTGGAATACAATAATAATAGTTATTAATTAAAAATACAAATTAAATAAAAAATAAGTTATAATAAACAAAAATAATTAATCAAAATCAAAATAAAAAGCTGACGTTTCGGGTAGAGACTATCCTTTATCAAAGCAAAAAAGGATAATTCTCTAAAAGCAAATAGAATATTAGAGAATTATCCTGAAGTTATGAAAGTTATACTAACGGAAGGGTTTATATATAGTTTGCATGGGGGCGACGAGAAAAATGCAATAGGATGACACATATGAAATTGAAATGATAAAAAAGTTTAGGAATGATAGGGTGCCTAGCAAATTTCATGTGTCATCCTATTGCATTTTTCTCGCTGCCCCCTTATTATTTATTATTTGTCCTCCGTCCTGCCCTATCCCAACAGTTCTTCTAATTAATCTCATTTGTTCTCTTCTTGTTTTTCAGCCAATACCGTATTACTATTCCCCATGCAAACTATATAGAAACCCGTCCGTTAGTACAACTTTCATAACTTCAGGATAATTCTCTAATATTCTATTTGCTTTTAGAGAATTATCCCTTTTTGCTTTGATAAAGGATAGTCTCTATCCGAAACGTCAGCTTTTTATTTTGATTTTGATTAATTATTTTTGTTTATTATATCTTATTTTTTATTTAATTTATATTTTTAATTAATAACTATTATTTTTATTAGTATATCTAATAATACATGATTTAGATAGATTCAAACGGAATCCATTATTTTCTAACCAATAAATAAAATTATTGATAGAGCGTTGCAATAATAATTTATCATGAATACAGGTAATCACAGAATAAATTTTAATATCGTCGGCATATTGCAAAATTTGAACATTAGAATTTTGAACAATTAAATCAACGTCAATAACAAACAATTTAAAAAGTATAGGCCCAAGAGGTGATCCTTGCGGGGCACCAGAAGATATTTGACCAGTGATTTTTGAATTATAACATTTAGCATATAAACTAAAAGTTCTAACAGCTAGCTTTGAAGAGAGCCAAGAACATAAATAATCGGGTAGACCTAAAGAGGAAAGCTTTAATAATTGTCCTTTGTGATTAACAGAATCAAAAGCCTTATTAATATCAGAATAGAACACATCTAATTGATTTTTTTTGTGTCTATTGCTTTTGCAATGGCATAGTTAATTGGCTGAAGATTAGTAAATGTTTTTTTTTATCTAAAGCCGTGTTGGCATTCAGGGGCAATAGTTTCCTAGAAATTACCAAGACATTTAGAGAACCAAGTTTCTACTAACTTGGCCGGATAGGGTATCAAGGTAATGGGACGCCATTCAGTATTGTAAAAATTCTTCGTACTATTTTTAGGAATTGGATGTATTAAAACATGTTTCCAATCAGACGGATAAACACCAGTCTTAAGTGACATGTTTAGAAGTTTTAACATGGGTTTATGTATCGCCGGTAGACATCCTTTATAAATGCAATCTGGAATGTTTCCTTTTATAGGAAATTTAACAGCTTTTTTAGTCTTAGATCCTAAATTTGCAAGACTAATTGAGTCAAGATAATTGGAATCATTTCCAGTCTTCTGTAAAAAAAGCGATGAACTATTGGATAGATTAAAAGGCACATCAGAATTAAAACTAGGTTCAAGTTTAGAAATAATATTAGAAGCTGTAGAATCATTATTAGGAAGGCTATCAAAGGCATAAGAATTTTTTGATTTAGTAAATCGTTTTAAAGTACAGTAGTATAGAAATTTTGTGGATTAAAGTACAGATTATTACCTATATTGTTAAAATAATTGTTTTTGTCAACTCTAATAGTTTGCTTTAGAGTATTACGAGCTGTTGAAAAATTCAAATAGTCAGTAGGTTCATTTGTTTTCTTATAAATTTTATGTATTTAACTTGCAGATTAACTTAGAAAATTTAACATTTGCGCAAACTTAGATACAGTAAAAGTAAAGTTTGAGCTTTTTTAATATTGTTTTATTTTATTTTATTTTATTTTATTATAATTTAATTATTATCTTCTTTAGAACGCCAGATAAAATTATATGGAATAAAAAGCATTCAGTCAAATAGTAACTAAAAATGAAGAACCTGTAAAATTTTCATCATCATCATAATTTGTAATTATTTTTATAAGAAATGAATGCAAAAGCAGTAAACAGAGACATGGAAATGTGCAGATAAGTTTTCCAAAGTTACGACTAGCTGCAGGAACTAAGAAATGAACAAGGTCTACCGCACATATGATGCTGTTGTATCAAAATTGAAGCACTGCATTTTGCATTAGCAAAATGCGGCAACCTATGGTGTTCTAACAAACATATTTCATGCTGGAAGAGAAGAGGAATTTTAGCTTAGATTAGCGTGAACATCGAACATCTATGCTGTCGTTGCTGTTCACATCGAACATCTATGCTGTCGTTGCTGTTCACATCGCACGGTTCATGCTGACTTCTCTCGGTCTGTTGAATATGAATTACGTACTTGTTTGTAAATAGGAAAGACTTTAATTAGGTGAAAATCAGTGAAACAAATGGGTAAACACCAATGTAACACAAACAAACGTATTTCATACACCCCAGACTGGAAGACACGTAGATATTTAGCTTGGATTAGCTTGAACATCTATCGTGCTGGCGGGCGATGCTGTTCACAGCGCAAACGCGTTAAGCCTTGCTCAGCCTGTGTGATAACCTTTACGTCCACTTTTGTCAATACAACAGACTTTAATTAGGTGAAAAAAGAGGTGAAACTAATAGGAAAACATCAATGCAACACAAAAAAAACGTATTTAATATACTCAGGGTTGAATGACACAAAGATTTTTAGCTTGGATTAGCTTGAACGCCGATCATAGTGGCAGGGCTACGCTGTTCACGCCCCTTACATGCGCGCTAGACCTCGGCCAACGACCCAAAACCAATTGCGTGAAAATTTGTTAACAGGAGAGAGTTTAATTAGACAAAAAAACGATGAAACAGCTGGGTAACTCTAATAGAGTACAGAAATACGTATCACATATACCTTTGGCTGGAAGATGCAAAGCTTTTTAGAAAACACCAAAGCATGAACTATGCAACCATGAGCAAACGCATGTAACAGCGACGCCCCAACGAAAGAGGCATAGTAACCATCACCCTCGCTTGAACATACACTCTTGCGAAAAAGGCCTTGTACCACCTCGTAAAGGACAGTGAAACGAACATATACCCCATGACAAACCTTTAGAAGTAAAAATCAATGTAATTAGGCAGAAAAACAAGCCAGTAAGGACTCGATTTGAGAAAGCATGCCCAAGAAAAAAATGTTATGCTTGCATTCGCGATCGTTACCGTAACCGTCTTATGTGCACTGCAAAAACTAAACTGGGTCCACGTAACGTCTGGGCGTCAAACGGAAGAATTTTCTGGAAAAACTCTAATGAAAAAGTCAGACCAATACATAACATTTCTGATTTGTCTCTTTTATGTAACCCCCCCGAGCTTCCCTGGTATGTAATACATTAATCCACACTTAGTTTCCATCGCATCCTTTCCTGTTCTCTCACTCCTATCTGTACCTCAATTCGCTTCAATCTCCTGCTTTATATTATGCCAGCCCTTTGCCCCCATATTTCTTTTACTGACTTCAACTCAACACTAGCCAATAATCTCTCACTTTCCTCTCCTTCTTCCTTATTTTTCTTATGTTTAAATATTCGCAGCCTTCGGGCTAATTCCTCTTCCCTCATTTCTTCCCTTGCTCTTTTATACACATCCCCGCACATCATTACTATTCTTGAATCCTGGACGAAATCGGCTTATGACGTTCCTCCGCTTCAACACTTCTCTTCTGAAGCTCTCCACCGACCCTCAAGAAATGAAGGTGGAATCGTCGTTTATATTTCCAACTCCCTACATTAAGTCCTCATCACTGCCTACACCATCTCTTACTGACGATTTCGAAATTCTAACAATTTTAGTAAATAACAAATTTTATTTAATTTCTATCTACCACCCTCCTCCCAGACAATTTCCCACATTTTTTCCATTCTTATCTACTATGCTCCTTGATCTAAGCTTCTCCTCGCACAAAATTCTAACCACCAGTGATTTTAATTTAGACTTCTTTAAACCTTCCCCCAATGCTTCTTTAATTCTCGATCTTACTTCCAGAACTGGCTTATCTCCCTTGGTCTCCTCTGCGACACACTACTCCAATTTTCACCATTCTTCCTCCCTAATTGACCAGACCTTCTCTACTTTATCTGATAATCAATATAGCAGGCCCCTCGATTGTGAAATCTCGGACCACTTTCCTACATTTACTTTTCAATCTTTTCTAACCAAGTGCCACCTCAACCCGACAGATTGAAATTTCTAACCCAAATTTTCACCGGCTTTAACAGATACCTGCCAACTTTACCATATTCTTCCAGCAATACAAAAACCTCTTTCCGGAAGCCCTGGATTACCCCTAATATCTTCTCGCTTATTTTACACAAAATACAGGCATACTGCCAATGATTACAATAAATTGAGATTCCGTTCTTTCTTCAACTCCACACGCCTTATTATTAAGCAAGCTAAAGCCAATTATTTTGATCGATTTTTTCAAAAAGTTACTAATAACAAGTCAAAATGGAAAGCTATAAAAAATTTTATCTGCGGAGTTTCCCCTTTAACTTTACCATTCTCTGATCCCTCCAAAATAAATCCTACTCTCCTAACTAACTTCTTGGAAATATTTCCACCTCCCACCTTACAGCCCTCACCTCGGTTACAATAGCCATTGTCTGTTCCAACTGCATTAACCTCTTATTTTGTTGCCCCAAACTCATAGAATACATCGTTTCCAACACGGCTAACAACAAATTTGTAATCTCTTATTTTATAGACTTCTCAAAAGCATTTGACTCTGTACCTCACAAATTACTCTTACATAAACTTTGCCATTTTTTCAATATACGCGGTCCCCCACTCGACTGGCTCTCAAGTTATCTTACAAATAGGCAATACACCCTCGGCCTTTACAATAAAACATCCTCAACAATAACCCACAATTTAGGTGTCCGGCAAGATTCCATTCTATCCCCACTTTTGTTCATTCTATTTATAAACGATCTTCCCATAGCGCTTTCCCCACTCCCCTCAATATTATACGTAGACGATGTAACTATATCTTTCGCTGACATCTCACTTAGTTCAATTCAAGAAGCATTAATTTCAATTTTAGAAAAACTCCTATTCTGGAACACAACCAATCATCTGTCCCTTAATTTAGGCAAAACCTTATATATAACGTTCCATCAAAACAATAAAAAATTTGATTCCAGCAAATTCTTTATACTTTACAATTCTCAGCACTAAATAAATAAATTATAGAGTGATGTAAAACGAAAGTACAGACCACGTACAACTTTTCTTAAGTAAAAACTATGAAATTCAAGCCGTCAAACAAACAAACAAGTATGTGACTTTCAGAATTTAGCAACTTGTGACGAACGATGCTAAGTCAACAGTTGTGAAACCACAGCCTTAAATTGAACACCAGCTTTTGCATTATAAAGAGTGTGAAGCATACAAAACATATCATGCTCGTATCCTAATACAACAGAAAAGTTGTACACTGTATAAGAGACAGAAAGAGAGAGAGAACGAAAACTATTATAGAAGACAATTTTAATCTACGCTTTGCAAACGTGTATTGGTTAAGTAGGAGAGAGAGAGGGAGGTGGGCGACTGAATATCGCGAAGTGGGAATCAAACAACGCGTTTATTTACCTCAGTGTGGAAAGTCTGTGCAAATTAGTAAAGAGAGAGCCAAGAATGCTTTACCAGCATTGAGAAATGTGAAATTCGATTTTTTATTTCAACATTTCAACCAATTTCAACGCGAGAAAAAGCAACCATTCATGCGAGCAAAGGCAATCAGTGTGAGAGGCAAAAATGAAAATAAAACAAATTTCAAACAGACTACCATGAAAATAAGGTAAGAACCTAGTCAATTCGAGCATTTCATCAAGCTGCGTGAGCGAGCTCTATTTATAAGGATGTATATGTGATTTCAGTCATCTGTCAAACACTTCATCAGGTTGTGGGAGCAAGCAAACACACAGTCAAATGAGACAATGCAATCAAATTTTGAAAAACTAATTGAAAACTAAAAAACAAACTTGAAATAGACATAGTTAATTAGAAGAGAGTGTAAAGTAACTTTGAAAAAAATACATGACCTGATTTAGTAGTCATATATAAGAGATCGGGCATACAGAAAATTGTAATTTGAATAATGGAATAAAATCTTATGTGGATAGAAATAGTTAAGTAATAAACTAGAGGATACTCTTTTACCACAACAAGAGAAAAAGAAGAAACGAAAAAATAATAAATGAAAAATAAGGTATAAAAATAATAAGACAAAAAACAAAAGAATAAGGAAAATACGACCTGTAAGCGCTTTTTGAAAGCTTTGCTTTCATCGTTCAGCAGCCCAAGGAAGAACACGGAGTGAACTAACTTGGGACAATCGACAATCGAACATTGAAGTGTACATTTGTTAGGATGGGACGAAAGCAGCGCTTTCACAAAGCTCATCCAACCAGAATAAACTCCAAATGAAATACCCTGATTTAGTCAAGAAGCCTAACCAACCCAAGCGGTCTTCCATATTATACAAAAAAGAAAATAAGATTGACAATTGTCAGACACAAAATAAAAACGAAATAAAGAAAAATAAAAAACACAAGGAGAAAGAAGATTATCACATCTTCCAGTAGTCCGGGAAAGAGACGTTGCTAATATCTTCAAAATTGACGTCAAGAACGTGCCTCGGTTTACGATACTTCGTATGCCAGTTCATATTTAATGAGTTCTTCAGTATCCCTTTCACAAGTTTATTGTCGTGAGTCTTCATCTTCTCTATCATAATCAAAAGGAGATCCTGTATAAACTTTCCGATATGAGCCATGTTTAAATCCATGTGGATGGATTGGTTTTTCACCGTCCTTCTGTCCAGCTGACCAATGGTCCTCAGGGTAACATTCTGGAATGACTGTAGTTCACTCCATCTGGTTTTACAGATAGTCGCCCACGCAGGCATGCCATAGAGGAGTATGGTCCGGATAATCGATTTGTACAGAAGTGGCTTGTTGTCAATGCTGAGGGTGCTGTTGCGACCCATGAGAGCTATGATACTGTACTTAGCCCTCTTCACTTTCTACAGAGCATAGGACATATGCCGGTTCCTTGAGAGTCTTGAGTCAATGATAACTCCCAGATACTTGTAGTTGTCCACCCAGTCCAGTTTCTTATTGAACAGAACAAGAGAATCTGGGGGGCGCTTGAGCTTCCTATTGAGGTACAAAGCCTTGCACTTTTCGACGTTAAGCTTCAACTTCCAGCAGTTAAACCAGTCTTCGAACTGCTTCAAGGTCCACTGCAGCCGAGTGATAACGTGAGCCGGTTGGTGTGCCCATGTCATAATGGCAGTATCATCCGCATAAAAATACAGATTACAATTATCGGGGTTCGGGAAATCACGTACAAAGTAATTAAATAGCACAGGCCCGAGGACAGAACCCTGAGGGACACCAGCCTTTACAGCACGGGGCGTGGAAAGATTTTCTCCAACTTTGGCTTGATAGGATCTGCCATCAAGAAAGGATTTCACCAACAAAATCAAATCGGCAGGGAACCCTTCTCTGATCATTTTGTAGACAAGGCCCTCATGCCACACCTGGTCAAAAGCTTTACTGACATCGAGAAATAACACCCCACAGTAACTGGAGAGGTTCAGGGGGGTGCTCAGGTCTTCAACGGGCCTCCATATCTGCATCGGACAAGAGTGGGCAGCACGAAAGCCAAACCTGCTCTTCCCGAAAAAACTAACTTGGGAAAGTAAATCGAGTCTTATATAGTGAACCAGATCGGAGAACAACCAATCAAGAGAATTGTAGAAAGTGGCAGTTCATCGATTGGGAAGCTGAGTCACCAACGGGGCCCTTATCAAGATTTAATAACTGTTTTTTGTCGGTTTTGTTTATAGCAAGGCTTTCAAAAGCATCTAGTAGGTGCTTTTTATTGACTGACTGTACAAGTTTTAAATTCTCTAAGGAAAAACATGTTCCATGTCCAGAGAGTGCTTGGCTATTGCGGACCGGCTGCTTCTGCCAAAACGTCTATGCGCCATATGGTTCTTGTAGCTAAATTTCTAGAACTCTGACACTTGTACATTGCGAGCACCTGGCTTCGTAAATCCCGGATTTCTTACATGTGGAATGTGGTCCTTATTCGGATGACTCTGCCATTATGACATGGGCACACCAGCCGGCTCACGTTATCACTCGGCTGCAGTGCGCCTTGAAGCAGTTCGAAGACTGGTTTAACTGCTGGAAGTTGAAACTTAACGTCGGAAAGTGCAAGGCTTTGTTCCTCAATAGGAAGCTCAAGCATCCCCCAGATTCTCTTGTTCTGTTCAATAAGAAACTGGACTGGGTGGACAACTACAATTATCTGGGAGTTATCATTGACTCAAGACTCTCATGGAACCAGCATATGTCCTATGCTCTGAACAAAGTGAAGAGGGCTAAGTACAGTATCATAGCTCTCATGGGTCGCAACAGCGCCCTCAGCATTGACAACAAGCTACTTCTGTGCAAATCGATTATCCGGACCATACTGCTCTATGGCATGCCTGCGTGGGCGACTATCTGTAAACCAGATGGAGTGAACTACAGTCTTTCCAGAATGTTACCCTGAGGACCATTGCCAAGCTGGACAGAAGGACGGTGAAAAACCAATCCATCCACATGGTTTTAAACATGGCCCATATCGGAAAGTTTATTCAGGATTTCCTTTTGATTATGATACAGAACATGAAGACTCACGACAATAAGCTTGTGAAAGGGATACTGAAGGACTCAATGAATATGAACTGGCATACGAAGTATAGTAAACCCAGGCACGTTCTTGACATCAATTTTGAAGATATTAGCAACGTCTCTTACCCAGACTACTGGAAGATGTGATAATCCTCTTTCTCCTTGTATTTTTTTATTTCGTTTGTTTTTTGTTTCTGACAATCGTCAATCTCATTTTCTTTTTTGTATAATATGAAAGACCGCTTGGGTTGGTTAGGCTTCTTGACTACCTCAGTGTATTTCATTTGGAGTTTATTCTGGTTGGATGAGCTTTTTGAAAGCGCTGCTTTCGTCCCATCCTAAGAAACGTACACTTCACTGTTCGATTGTCAATTGTCCCAAGTTAGTTCACTCCGTGTTCTCCCTTGGGCTGCTGAACGATGAAAGAAAGGCTTTTGAAAAGCGCTTACAGATCGTATTTTTCCTTATTCTTTTGTTTTTTTTCTTATTATTTTTTTACCTTGTTTTTCATTTATTATTTTTTCGTTTCTTCTTTTTCTCTTGTTGTGGTAAAAGAGTATCCTCTAGTTTATTACTTAACTAGAAAATTGTGAGATAAAATCACATAAGCCCCTTTTGCACTGAAGTATTGGTACCCGTTCATAACCAAGAATTTTAAGTTGCTTTTATTACCAACTTTAGGTCATCGGAACGTGGTTGCAATCACGTGATTAATCAAGAAGAGGTCACCAGCCCGAGGAGTGACCACACCCAAAACAAGGACCACGACCAAAAAATTAAGGACGACACCCAAAACAAGGGCCACACCCGAAACAAGGACCACCACCCAAAACAAGGACCACCACCCAAATCAAAGACCACCACCCAAAACAAAGTCCACCACCCAAAAGAAGAACCAACACCATCCAAAACAAGGACCACACCCAAAACAAGGATCACCACCCAAAACAAGGAACACCACCCCACTACCACCACCAAAAACAAAGTCCACACCTGAAATGGCAACACCCAAAAATTAGAAAAATGGCAGGTAAAAAATTAAGATTAATAAAATATATGAAAAATAAAATTAAAAAAAACAAAACATTACTGGCGTGACTTCATGTAAAAACCCATCATGTGACCAGAAAATGCCCGCCCGTGACGTCATAATGGCACGAATACGGCACGCTCACTGGCTGGTTTTGACCACGCCTACCTCATTAGGTATGCACCCCAAACGAAATCTTTTCTACTCTTGAAAGATACCTATTTAGAAACTTTCCAAGACAAAGACTTTGTACAAAAAGCATCATTTATTTTATGTAAATCAATCCGGACAATAGAAAAAATGCGTTACCAGAAAAATTTGTTTTTGATTTGATAGAAGAGATATATACAATTCCTGATATACTGACGGATTTTTACAACACTATTGATTGGCAGCGCATATCGTCGAAAAAACAGTTTACATTGCTGAGTCATTTTCAAAGGATCTGATCCAAGCTGTTCGGAATAGCAGAATTATGCCTTCGAAACATATAGTATTAGGGGTGGCACCTAAATGCTTGATCAATTGCAAAAAAATTGTCAACATTATTAATAGATACGGTCATTGTTGTAGCTATTCAACGCTCCAAAGATTAGAAACGGAAGCAACTTTTTCATGCACGAATAAATCAGATATTAATCCAAAGGAAATAATAAGAGCACTGAATTTCCAAAATGATGATGTAGAGAACGAAACTGATAATCACGAGTAAATAACTAACAACCATTTTAGCGATAGTGAGGATTCTGACATCTCTGGCTTTGTCGAAACGTTTTAAAATTTCGATTACGATTCTTGTTTGTGCATTTCTTTTAAATCAATATTTCAATATTTATGATTATTCTTTACTTATCTATATTGTGGTTAAATTAAATATAATTTATAATAATCTTACTTCGATAATCGATAATGGTAGTATTTACATGTATTGTGTTCGTGCCACAAAAATCACTTTATTTTTATTAAGAAAACGAATTATTTTCAAGTAATAGGTTTTAACAATGAGTAAATGAAAGATTTTATTTGAAAACAATAGAAAATCTATTTCAGGTGGTATAAAAAGTATAAAATTTAAATACAAAAAGAAGGACCAGATAAAATAAGTTCAAATGAAATAAAGCAAGGGTCAATAATAGATATGGTACTATTGCCATACAAGAATACCGTAGACTACTAATGAGGGCGTAATGCCGAAACGCCTAAGGCATATTAAAAACATACTACCATATCTATTCTTGACCATTTCATTTAGACATTATGATACTCGACGGAGCTCAACCTATAAAATATGTTCGTGGAATTATACAATTTAAAAAGCTGCTATAAGGTAAATGACTTCGGTTGTAATTAAATAAATATAATGCTTTAAAAGAGACAATATTTCTGATAAAGACAAATTACAAGACAAATTAC
This sequence comes from Rhysida immarginata, assembly GCA_023313115.1. Classification (NCBI taxonomy): domain Eukaryota; kingdom Metazoa; phylum Arthropoda; class Chilopoda; order Scolopendromorpha; family Scolopendridae; genus Rhysida; species Rhysida immarginata. Next base: position 29,472 of record JAHWFO010001065.1, read on the forward strand.
CTTTACAAAATACAAATAGAGAAAAAAAGAAAAAAAAAGACAAGTATTGAAAGGAAAGCGGTCGATAGAGAAAACGTTCAGCAAAGCTAAGAAGCATAATTGAAAGGCGTCTACGTCAAAACAAGGTGGCTATCATTACTTCTTCTCAGTTGAGTGATATCCAGAGTCGTCCAAGCGTCGAAGCTTCAAGCTGTAGGTCTCTTTGCGCACAGCCAAGCAAATTCAAACAATTCTCCCAGCATCGTTCTGATAGGTTGCTGACACGCCTAGAAAACTGTGAGTATAATGTTTGTTCTTTGCATAGCATTTAGGTCGCATCAAAGCTTGCCATGGTAAACAGAGGTAGTGAAATTAGTGCACCATTGCAGGCTGTCTTATGGCAAGCTTTGGTTTTGTCCTTTGGTTTATGTTGGCCTAAAGAGGAGATTTTGGTGGAAAACAAAATCACACGAACGGTGTCTGTAATGCCGTGGGGATTATCCAGCTATATACATGAAAATTTAGTAGTAGTCATGCCTGCTACTCTAATTCAGAACAATTTAGGTGCATAGCGTTTTTATATTGTGTTGTAATCACTAGGCCAGCGTTGAATGGGGTTTAAGCTTAATTGAGATAGTGAACTAATTTTACTTATTGTTCTATGTATATTCTTTAGGGTGGGTGACTCAATGTATTAACACTTAGCATCGCCGTTTTCCTGTAAAGTAAAGATCGTGATGGTGACTCAGCAAACAATAGCAACATTTCAATTTAGCCACATAATCTGAGAGAGAGTCGTTACAAGAAGCAATTTATTAATTGGAACAAATCGCGTTATGACAATTTGTTTATAACAGAGCATTCAAGCTTTACAATTGACATGTCTTAATTTATCAATTAGGCTCTTAATTAATATCTTGTTACATAAAAGATATGTTAAAAATATTTTAATATTTTCATAATAGAGCCTTTCTATTTTCAGTTTTGTATAGTACCTAATTGGTGGATATGTTATTTTATCATTAATCTTTATTAAATAATATTTATTTACAATTACAATCCTACCTCCATCTTTGTTTTTTTTACATTCCACTGCGAACTCATAATTCATGCGTGACAGACGGTAGTAGGATTCTCATTTATTTGTGGTATCAGGCATAGTTTCTTTATTTTTTGCCCACCCACTTTGCTTGATTTTATTTGCAGTATCAAGCATAAGTGCAGAAGGTGGAGATTAGATTTTATCCCTGCCCACCCCACCCTGCTTAAATTTTTTAGGGTGTTTAGCTTATGAAGAATTTGTGTTCAATTCTATTTTTGGCAAAGTATTTGATTTTGAGGAGCTTTGTTATTCGGAGGTGTTGTTTTGCGTTGCAAGTGCAAGAATTGTTTATTTTTGGGATAACAGCGTTGTTAGGTTGGCACAGTAAAAAAAATTTATAACACTCCTTAAAGGCGCATCCCATTTGAACGATAGTTATAGGATTGCCATATATTTGAGGGGTGTCACACAGCACTGTAATTACTACTGAGCGATCCAATGCTACTAGCAGACAATTTCTGGCTAGTAGCAATGCTGGCAATCAAGTAGCGCTATCCATTGCCAGCAGCGGTCAATTTTTTTCATTAACTTTGAGTAGCAAATCAAAAGTCATGCTGCATAAGCGGAAAAAACGTAATTGGCATAGAAAAGCGCGCGATGGTTTAAATGAAAAATGAGAGGAGAGTTTAGAAGGACTTACGAGCATGGATCTGAAGCGAGAGGTTGATCTGAAGCGAGAGGTTGATTCCAGAGAGAAATTTCTCGAAGAATGTTCAAATGAAAGATAGAAGTTCCTAGCACAACGTTGGTGATCGCATATGCAGCCAGGAGAAAGGGGCTAACATGGATATTTTTCCTATTAATGATATTGTGCATTTTCATGATTTTTCCTCAGCAACTTGTTGAGTTCATTTCACCACAGACTGCGTTGCCAGAGAGATAAAGAAGTTTTTGGATGGAGATTGGTTCTGGATGGAGAGGAATTGGTTTTGTCATCACCACGAGTGACAATGCATCATTGTTCGTCTTTTGAAAAACTCTGTCTCTTCTTTGTGTCGAGTCTTGGTGGTGGCATGAAGGATCCGATCGGCTGAACTACAAGGTATAATTCCAGAGCTGTAGGAGTTCGACATTAAGACAGCCCCGTGCTTAGAGTGGATTGCTTCTTGGTCAATTCCTGCTTATATACAGGATAATCTCGGTGTCTTCTCCCCGTATTTAGAAGGCAATGCAAATATTTGGTCAAATTGATATATTTCATGAGAGTAAAGACAAGATTAGAAAATTGGGTTTAATTTCTCAAGATTTGTGATATTTTTATTTCTTTTTATTTTTATTAATTACGATTTTTCTATTCACGTGTATTTATCTGCTAATGAGACTTTTTTCTCCCGTATAAATAAATAAATAAATAAATGAATAATTAAATAAATAAATTCAATGCCAGTTCTTAGTTGCTCATTTAAGCTCCTAAGTCTCTCTCATGTGCATTTCTGAAATAATAAATCAGTAGCAGCTGCCTAACTTCTGCATTACAAACTTAGGTTAGTCTATTTGCTTATATTATTTTAGGTAGGACTACAGCTGTATTATTTTGAGTAAAGTTTTAACTCTTTGCAATGGCATTTAAGAATGCTTTAAATCTTTAAAGTATATGATGTTAATTCTAATTAGCTAAGTAGAATTCTAGTGGGCTATTATTTAATCCTAATAGTTTGGACTTTGTCTATTTATTATAGTTAACCCGTTTACAAAGGTGAGGACTAAACGCATTGCGTTGCTGCTGTCTCGTAAAGTTTGCAGTACACAGACTGTTAAGAATTGAAGGTCTTCATGTTGATACTTTTCCCGAGTGTCTCCATAGATTCTATGAATTCAGTTGGATGAACGTGCCTCTGGGCAGCTCAATTGCTATAATCGCGATTTTTGTATTTTATCTAATTTCACTTATGTAGCAAATTTGATGCCATGGGTTAGTTGCGAATTTCATTCCATGAATGTGAATAATCTGAAATCTAGTATTTCAAGAAATTATATTTTAAATAATTTAAAGTTTTTTCTTTGAGGAAAGAAAGTTTTATATTTCATAATGAAATTTTCTACATGATAGTAGAAGTCCTAACATTAACAAAATCTAACTTTGATGTTATTTCAATTCTCGAATAAATTCAATTTTGTTTTGTTAAATGAAGTCTATGTACTCTGTGTATCTTATATATAGTTTTATTTAGCTGCCACTGCCAGTTGTAATATTAATTCTTGACAACAAAGCATATACTTTAGTTGTGTGGTATCATAGTGTGGCATTTCACTGCAAAGATTAGATATATGCTTTCATACTCTCTACTTCATGTGCGTGGTATCATCGCGTGGCGTTTCATGGCAAAGTTTAGATATCCACTTTCATATTCTCTGCTTTTTTGAGTGTGGTGCCATTCGTGTGGTGTTTTTCACGGCAGAGCATTTCTATTCGAGCTCATAATTACACTTTTAATTGCGTAGTTCCATTCATGTGGTGTTTTTGCATGGCAGAGTATACTGTTTTGCGTCCATATTTTTTGCTTGGATGGCATTTTTCTTACGATTAGTAGATTACAGCAAGGCGTTTTTTCTTGCTTTCAGTTATTGCATAGTACTGCATAATGTAATTTGTTTTATGACGAATTTGATAGCATCGGCATCGGTGGCTCAGTGGTTGCGTGATCACCTCTGATGCCCGAGGAAGCAGGCTTGACCCCGGCCAAGGACGACGAGGATTTGTCTAATAAAGCTGTTGGTCCCATATAGTCGTTTGGCAGCTGCACGTTAAAACACCCTTGCAAGGCAAAATTTGCGGCCCCTATAATGCCGTCCTGAAAAGACCATGACAGTTGAAAGGGATGTTAATACCAAAACAAACCAACAAACCAAGTTTGGTAGCACTTCGTACTTTAGAGTCATTACTAGAGTTTTGTGACGTTCAGGTTAGGCAGAAGTCACGTTTGTTAGTTTAAGTGGAAGTGGGTGCGCTCATAATTAGTTTGTTTGTCATTCTATTTATTTTATTTACTGTTGTATTTATATTAAGGCTGAGTCGTTGTTTGAGTGTGATTGTTTAGGGGTTTAATTAATTTGTCTATATTGTCGAGTTGAGGGGTTAAGGCCGTGAGCGATCGACAATGGTCCTCTGTTGGGACTAAATTGTTGGGATGCCTTCCCAGAATATAGCTCAGTTACCAGCAGGGGATTGTTGAGATCGTTTTCGGAAAAACGATGAGCGTGTCAATGCCTTTGTTAAAATAATAAAAAAAAATTCACTTTTATATATATTTTTTTTCTTCTCCAATACTCATTGAGTAAGGGAGCTTTGGGAATATAATTAAAAAAAACATATTCCATAGCATAATGACTCGACGAGAAACCGTTCTTTTGATCTGTAAAACTGAATGTTCACATATACCATCTCAAGAAGCCACCCCGATATTGTGAAGAAATTTAATGAGCGTTCCGAAAGAAGTAATACGACAGCATTTTCGTGGCAGCTGGACGACATTGCCTAAGTTTTTTCTTTCAAATGCTCTCTTGACATTATTTTCTTTCACATAATTAACCATGTTCAATGTACCTTTTCATTCTGATGCACGACATATGGCTATGTCTGAGTGAAGTAGACTGAGAAACGAGAACGCCCGTGGAACCTCGAATGATGAGCTGTGTGAACCAGTTAAGGAAAGTTTACCACGCCAAACAGAGTAGCAACCATGGAGCAGATTTTTGGGAAAATAACTAGCGTGGCTACATGCGAAAATTTGGTGAGTTCGTCCCAATTTATTTGCTAAACTTAAATTGCGAAACTGAATCACAACATGCCAATGTCGCAAGAATCTCGATTTCGAAATGAGTATCAATGGAGGTCACACCTGTACTGAACTGAATGTGTTCGCAGTAACGGAACTCTGAGTGCACGGCAAGCCGATGAAATAGATTATTTGCCAGAAAATTTTTTTTAAGCACTTTGTTAACCAGACATTGATTAAACTTATGATTGGGGGAGGATGATATATTTAGTTTTAGCTCACTAGCAAACCTGGTACATGTGCTCATTATGCTCAATATGGATCGCCTAATGATCGATACTGCCAGTGGGTAACCATTCATGATTGCCCAAGAGGGGTCACCGTCTCTCCCCCCTTTAGTTTGCGATAATAAAGGAGTGACGTAGCACTATCGAGTACTAAATTTTTGGAATATTTGTTTCGGGTCATGAATGTGCAGAGTAATCCCAAATCGCTAGTAGTGTAAATATCATTACACCCAAACAGTCAGTAGTTAATTGTTAATAAATCTAATGAGCCAAGGTGCCGGTTTTGCTGAGTTAAGTCGCTGGGTTTGGTTAAAAATATGTTGACCTATTTTGTTTAGTAGCATGGAAAATTTCATGGGCCCATTAGTAATAGCGATTTTTAGCATATATAAGAGGAATGTGGGATGTGTTTGATGTATGATTATTAACGTAAATAAATTATAGGTACCTAATCACAGTGGTAGTAGGTTTTATTCCAATTATCGGTCCCGAACCCATAGCGCTCACCCACTTCGAACGTAGGACAATAAGTCCGACGACTAAATGATTAACATAGTGGGGGTGGGGAGGCTGCACTGGCGCCCGAACAGGGACCGATAATCCGGAATTTCCGGATTTTGGATGCCACCTACTATTTCTGTGTTTTGAATTGAATTTTTTTTTTGTTTTTGTGTTGCGGTATATATGCATTGATACACTAGGAGTTTGGTGTGTGCGGAAAAGAGCGTATGCATGTAAGTAGCGACTTGGCAGGCTGTAGGGGTAAAACCGAGCATAGATTGTCTACAGGTTGTGGTAATTAATCGCAATGCCAGGGGATGAAGGCGACGTTGAAGCCACTGCAGCAACAGCTATTGTTCCTGAATTGGGAGGATTTACCGGGTCAGTACCAGCATTTGTTGGTGAAGAAGGAGGGGTGACGATTAAGGCCTTTCTGGATAGCATTGACCGAATAGGGGCAATAGCCAAGTGGACCCCGGATATTAAATTAACCATAGTTCATTCTAGGCTGAAGGGAGCAGCTGCTAAGCGAGCAGCCGAACATGAGCTATTTGATATCGAGGATTATGACGAGTTGCGCACTCGTCTTGAGCAAGTATTTGGGCGCCTTAAAGTGACCAGGGACTTTTCCCAGGAGCTCCACGATACTGTCCAGGGGCCAAATGAATCCATCGCCACTTTTGCTGGGCGATTGGAGTTGGCACTGGCCAGATATATTAGTGCCACTCCTGCAGCTGAACTAATTAAGGAGACCGTATTGTTACAACGGTTCTGCAACAGCTGCTTGGTGGCTCATAGGAGGGTGTTAATGATTGCCAACCCCAAGACATATAAGGAAGCCCTAATGTTGGCTGCGAAATCGGAAAAATTAGAAAAGAAATTCCGTCGATCCATAAATGTTGGGGAGGCGGGGGATATTGCGCCTGGGGGAGATATGGGAGCTAGCGCGGGGTGGTTAGTTCAGAAGGGGGCAAAAACCAGTTCTGGCAACGTGGAAGGTGCAAAACATCAAGAGCACGGATGCAAATGCTCCGATTCTATTAAAAAATTAGAAGGGATGGTGGAAAGCCTAGCTCGCACAGTTGAAAAGTTGGTGACCATACGCACGGCGGCCCCATATATACAGCCAGCACCCGCTGTCACATCAGGAGACGGTCGAGCCGCTGTGCCGAGGAGTGCATCAACTAACAATGGGTGCTATAGATGCGG
>JAHWFO010001066.1:0-12718 GCA_023313115.1 Rhysida immarginata
TCGCCGTAATGAGAGGAGTATGTACCTGTCGAGTTTATTGAGTTTGGTTCACTCGTTTGAACGCTACAGCCATTTTTTAATTTTTAGAAAATAATTAATATCTCGAAAAAGGTTTACCCAATTGACATAAAATATACGCTAAGGCACAATTTAAGGAACCCTCTAAGTATGTATAGTTTTTATTTGGTTCGACTATTTGCCGTTTCAAAGGAGTTAGCTGCACACAATTGGTCACATACATACATACGTACAGACGGAAAATGTTTTATTCAAAATTTCAACATATCTTTACGAATCATGAGCTTTTAAGTCGATTTCAGCAAAAAAAAATTTTTGAGTTTCTGAAACGAAAACGAAGGCCTTTACTCTTAGAGAGTGGTAGGCCAAAAAACGAGCTCGCTCTAACAATTACATGATGGAGAGCTCACCATCTTCCAAGAAATTTTCTCTAAGCAAACAATGCTAGCTCTTAACAATCTTGCCCTCTGTTGCCTCGATTTTTGTGGAAGCAACAGGTGTGAAATCGCTGACAATACAATTTTATTTAAAACGACACTTCTTAAAATCCAAATCGGATAAAATATAAAATATAATACTTAAACGACACAGAGAGCAATATATTAAAGAAAGAACTATATTTACACGAAACAAGGAATTACAAAAAGAAAACTAACAAATTAAATTCCCGTCGGGCCCATGTGCCACCCACAAGTGACACGGCATGTCACAATTTAAAATTTTAACTAAAAAGTGTGCACTCGAGCTTGTTTGTTTTGTTTTAAATTTTTTATTGGTACAGAAAAAATCCTATCCAAGGACCAAATAGCCTCATGGCCGACGAGGAAGGATAAAATAAAAGCAAAATAAGTTTTATTCCCTTTTACTGTTCCTCATTAAACATATTGACTTACCCAAAAAAATCGACTACGTTCGGACCGAATGTACTTCCAATAGCGGCTCCAAATAGAAATATAAATCCTAGTATAAAGATAATCATAGTTCGGTGGTAGTCGCATGAATTTTCAGTCATTAACATTTGCGATCCTTGAAGAAGAAAGAAAAAATAAATATCATCATTTTAATCATTCTTCTTGAAATGTTTGCTCATATATTTATCATGTTATTTTTTTATATCAACATTTATGCTAAGCAAATAGTGGACAGACCTATGAAAATATCTAACAATATAAGAGTTAATGACGGATGTGGAAGAAAAAAAAGACGACACACAAGAATCCTGGAATAAAAAAAAGATCTTGAGGGTCTTACCAACCTGTGTTCAAAGTAAGAGTATTCGTTTTAAAATTAAAAAATATTCAATACAGAAAACACCCAGAATTTTCTTCTGGGAAGGTGCTGAACTCTGTTTTTATTCGAAGATTATTGAAGAAAAGTAAGGCTTTCAGGGACGTTTAAGTTAAGCGATCAGACCCGATTTTTCACCTTTTGGCCCGTTTTTGTTTTTGTGTTTTTTATATTTTATTTTTTTGTTTTTTTCATTTTATATTTATTTATTTATTTGGGGGTGGGATAAATCGAAACGCCTATTTGTCCCGATTTCGGTTATTCTGTCCCGATTACATATATATTTCTCCAAGATGTAACGGGAGGAAATTCTATTCCTCTTATTCTCCCCACAAGGAGACCACCACCTTCAACCCCTCCCAGCATCCATTGGACTGGATATATCTTATCTCCCCAGAGTTACATGAATGCTCTCGAAGTGTCCGTCTGATGCTTGCTTTCGCTAAAGTTGTCTTTTTTTTCGTTGTGTGTCTTGCGGCATCACAGATTATAAGGAAATTGCGATTATGTTTACTTACACAATTAATTTGCGATAACTTATATGAGGATCAGTCAGAAGTTATCCTCAGTCAGAAGTTATTGCAATGTCGCTTTTTGATCCTTCCTTGGTTGAGCGGCCAGTGGTGCGAAGCTACCATCCGCAGGATTATGACTGAATGCCTCTAAGTCAGAATCTCATCTAGCTGCGACAACGATACCGTCAGCGCTCGAGCCGAGCGAGATAGCGCTAGGCATGAGGGACAAGATTGGGGAGTGAATCCCTGGCCCGACGTGCGACGTTCACCCCTGCAAACGTCCGAATCCAATTTCCCGGGTAGTAGAGTCGTTTAACCACCCGGGGTCGCGCCGTGATCACTCGATCCCGTGCGCTCGAAGCAGAAGCACCAAATCGTCCGCAAATGACCTAGGTACCTGTCGGGGTGTTGTATTAGTAAAGCAGCGACCACACTGCGATCTATTGAGACTCTGCCTTCGATTGGGGGATTTGTCCCCAACAAAAATATCCATGGCAAGTGCCGTCTAGCGAAAGAGCTTTCTCGCCTGCCCGTTTGCCGAAGGCGGACGGCCCGAGAGCTCTGACAGTGTCAGGCAGGCTCACTGTGTTTATATATATTTTCTTCTCGTGGCCTCATCCGTGTTTCCCCCACATGGTAGAATGAACGACGGACGAGCCATTTGTTACCCTACTTTAAAACCTCTTGTCCGCCCTGGTGGCCGGGGTTTTGTTTACCAGCTTCGGCTGAAACACCATAAAGACCATGATTCTAGAGCGGAGCCCCATGCAGTACGCCCGTTGCTGGCCTGCAGCTTCTTGGCAGATTGGTTGGCAGCCAGGCCTACTGAGGCCTGTCTTTGGGTCTCTCATCTTTTCCCTCTCTCCGAGGGAGTGAGAGCGAGAGACTCGTGCTTCGAACCAGTGAGACCTTTCGCCCTGCTTGCTCGCCTCGGCGAGAGCAGAGGGAGGACCGAATGCCTCTAAGTCCTTCCTCTTTCCCTCCCGGGTAGCAGCAGTGCGTGGCCCAGGAAGGAAGTACACACAGTGCCATACCTTTGCCGTAGTTGGAGTATGGGAGGGGCCAGTGGACGCACCGTCTGGCATCGACTGGCCTGGACTTTTCCCATTCCCCGAAACGGTTCCTATTTCCGGGGCGTTTGAGTCGTTTATACGCCCAGGGTTGTGCCACGGTCTTCGTGACCATGAGCGTTCGAAGTTGGTTGGCGCACCTGTTCTGTCTTTGGACGGCTCTGGCCACCCCTTTAAGGTCCCAGAACGCTTTCCTTACTTATCCTGAAAACCAGATTCCATCGACGACCCTTTGTGCATGACCCTTACGTACAAGTGCGTGTCCGCTTGTGGGAATCGCACTGCCTGTCCATTTTACCCTGAAAACCAGATCCCACCGATGAATCATCGTGCGTGACCCTATGTACGAGTGCGTGTTAGCTAGTGGGAATCGCACTGCCTGCCTGTCTGTTTTTCCTTATCCGACCCATTGAATCCTGACCGTTTCTTCAGTTTTCAAGTGCGAGTTGGCGGGAAAGCTTAATAAGCCCCTACCCTGAGGCCGGGGTTACTTAACACCTTTTAACCCTGGCCCTTCATCGTGCTGGTTTGCCGAACTGCAGCGGGCCAATGAAGGTCGGGTTACGATTTGTTACAAAGAGATGACTTTACCCTATTGATACAAACTATAAAGAAAGATAATAATTCCCACTTAAATGCTCAACCGTTGCTGCTTTTAAATCTGATTCTGTCGCAAAGTATTGAGTCGTTTAAAATAATCTTGAACGTGTTTATTTAAAAATTCTTTACCTTTATCACTTGCCCCTCTGTGAAGATTCTTTGAAAAGCTTTCTGAAGCTCAAGACCTGTCTTGGATTTTAAAGGCACAACCCAGGCAAAACGCGAGAACACATCGATGCACGAGAGAAGAAATTTATACCCATCATTCTGCTTTGTTAAACTGCTTAGGTCGACTAAATCTATTTGAAATTGATCGAACGGTGCAAAAACACGCATGCGATTACGAGGGTAACGATGTCTAATAGGTTTTTGTAACATGTAAGATGGAACACCGCTTAACCAACTACGTGTATCTTTTTCTGACTTGTTTGTTTGTTTAGCTAAACCACGAACACCCCCAAACCCTGCGAGGTTTTCAGGTTGAAAATAGACTTGCTCCATGTCTGGTAATCAAATAAAAGCAATAGGAGTGATCAGATGTATTTAAAGGAAGGTAAATAGAAGGTGTGAAAAACAATAAAAACACAACCTGAGCACCATAATGTTAATTAGAACGCGTAGTTGTTGAATAAAATTAAAAAAATCAGGTGATTCAAAACACAATAGAAAATTAGTAATTAGGTAAAAACGAATGTGATGGACCAAATCATTTACCATCTGTAAAGTAATACCTGTCAACCCTTTGGATACCTGGAATTTAACACCTGGCTATTTTAGGGGTTACCTGGCAGGTAATTCAGTAAAAATCAATCCATACCAATTGAAAATTAATAAATCGATGAAGAAAATCAATCTGTACCTATTAAATATTAATAAATCAATGGAAAATCGATGGAAAAGGCTGCACACGCATCCCCCCTTTACGCTCCGAGTGGGACTGTACTACTTCTAGGCTTTACAGAACCCGAGTTATTAACTTGATTTGGTGTCGGCATTTTTATTTCTGTTCATATCTCAGTTATCGTTCAAATTCGGACCCATGTTCATATGAACTTTTTTGCTTAGAATCACCCATACTAACGCCCCTAGATGTTTGTACAATAAATTCTCAGACACCCTGTATATATATTTTGCGCGGCAAAGAGCGTGGTTGCTAAGTAACAAAACCTGAAAGACGTAACCGATGATCAGACATGACGTCTGCGCAGAAATAGGCTGAAACATTGGGCCAAGATCCGATCTGCAGACTATAATACAAATAAATAAAAATACGCAATAAAATGCACCAATATATTTTCATGAATATTCGTAACAGTTAAAATAAGCATAGAATACCAATTTTGTCAAGCTGTATATTAAAAATTTAATTTAATTTTAATTAAATAAATTTAATTCTTAATAAAATATATGTTTCAAAAAATTATTGCTTGGTTTCCATTAATTTTAAAATATTTCTCCCATTATGTAATAAAGCCACTACATAAGAGGGCAGTTTGCTCAAAAGTTTTAAATGATTATTTTATATTTTAAATGACTTACCTAAGAGAGCATGGAACCAAATAGTGGGTATTCTAGAAGCATAAAACATGAACGGGGCCCAGGAAGCAAGAGTCATGATGTAGCTAATAATACAGGCAAGGTAGGTAGCTTTCAGGACCCGGCACGAACAATAGAGATCACCGTAGCGGCCGTAAGGCAGGCACGATAACATTGAGAATATCTTCAATAAGAATATTAAAGTATTGCACGCTGCCTTGTTTATTCCCACTTCTTGGGCAATTACCTATTAAAAAAATTAACATAAATAAATTAATGTTCGTTTTAACTTTGCACTTATGGTGTTCGGATCAAAAATGACCCATAATTACTTTTTTGTAAGATTTTTTCACAGATTATCTTATTTATTATCAAAACAAATAGAATGTATCATTAATCATTTAAATTTACATTTTGTAGATCATACAAAACAATTTTAATAATATATAAATTATACATATAGACAAAAGTTATAAGCAGTTGAAAAACGATTTGGGTCAAAAAAGACCCGAACAGCACAGGAAGGGTAAAAGTTATGAGTCATGTGAATAGAATCTAATATAAAAAATAGAATAGAATCACGTGAATAGAATCTTGCATAGAATCTAGTATAAAAAAATCAAAATTTCAAAAAAAAGCACAGATAGTGAAATGTGTTTTTTGAACAAAATAAACAATGGGTCAAAAATGACTCAAATCCCATAAGTGTAAAATAAAATCCTTACATGATACAAAAAATATTTGTAAATTTTTATTAGTAAAAAAAAAATCAAATAAAATAAAATTTATTAAAAGTCAAAAACGTATTTATACAAATAGACAAAAGTTATAGGCAGTTGAAAAAACGATTTGGCTCAAAAAAGACCCGAACAGCACAGGAAGGTTAAAGCGGCGCTGATTCCTTTTTTAGGTTTAACTAGCTAAATGCCTTCTTAGCCGAAAGAGACAATTAATAAATTTTAAAATTGCTTAAAGAGAACATAATAATGGAAATTTCTCGATAAGCCTCAAACAAGGTACAATCATGTGCTGTTCCGAGTTAATATTATACACGGTATAATAAAAATAGTGAGTTGGCTATACATAGTCGGTTTCTCACTTAAAAATAAGATAAAAAGTTTCTATAAAATACATTCTAAGCATATAACTATCTGTGTTTATTCAGTTCGTTGGATTACAATCATTTATTTTCAGTCAGTTTAAATGAGTACCAATGAAAACGGGAGAAAGAATAAATATTATCGTATACTAAATGTTCAAAATGACCTCCACGAGCGGCAATGCATTGCTCCAGGACTGCCTCATAAGGTGCTGGAAAAAAGTATAGATCCGGAATGAAAATGCAAATAAACGTAGCAAATCCATGCTAATTTTGTTGCTTTTTTATACACGTGAATTAAACAATACAAAACGCTGTTTCCAGGAACACTTAACAACGAATAAGGAATCAAATGCAAATTAATAGCCATTATCCCAACCTAGCCACTTGTAAATTGGAAAAAGTTTAGAGTCTCACGTTTATTACCTGATAAAGGAACCCTTTTTCTCAATGACCTTTATTAATCTGTTTGTCATTGATACTGAGTTTCACTAAAACTCCTAGATCAAAGTTTTGCCATGCTGCAGTGATACTATTCACCAATTCTTCTTTATTATTGTACTGACGGAAATTGCTGTATACAGAACGCAATAAGATTCCCCAAATGTTCTCCACTGGGTTGAGATCTGGAATCCGGGATGGCCAGCCTAGAGCAATCACAGAATTAGTGTCAAACCAGTCTTTGACTGAGGCCGAGCTGTCAATCACAGCATTGTCCTGCTGGAAAATCCATTCATCCTCCGTTATGAGCGGACCATATGGAAGCAGATTATCCGCCGGAATATCTTGATATGCAATGGAATTCATCCGTGTGCTACGAATGCAATAGCTATAGTTCCGCTAACAGCACTGATAGGGGGGGGGGGGGGGACTTAACCACGTGCAAGTTAACAGCAGGCTTCAGATGCTGCTTTCCTGCCTACCCTCCATGCATTTTCGTATTTGTTTTCCCTATCAGTGCTGTGGACGCATCCACGACTGCAGCGCGCGCAGTGAGCACTTTCAACAAAGCAGGGGCATTTTCGTGGGAAGTGGACAGTAGATGTCTCGCGAGCGGAAAGTGCACTTGGCCTACCAGATCTGCGTGCCATTCCATGTTTATCTGGATTTTGGTGAAATTTTTTAACAGCTGACTTGGTACGTCCAATTTCTTTCGCAATTTCGGATCCAGTCTTGCCGCATCCCTGAAGGGCAACGATTTGCCCCGATTTTGGCATCTTGTATATTGGAGTTATATTACACAAACACTGTGGTATATGCTATCATATGACGTTGCTGTATACTTTCATCACCTTAAATAATCCTTTCAACTAATAAAATATCCAAGAAAGTGGACGACTCTAAACTTTTTTCCACCTTGCAAGTGAGCAGGTTGGCAAAATGGCTGTTAATTTGCATTTGATTCCTTATTCGTTGTTAAATGCTCCTGGAAACAATGTTTTGTATCATCTATTTCACGTCTATAAAAAAGCAAGAAAATCAGCATTTTCATCCCGGCTCTATACTTTTTTACAGCACCTTACACATATTCTCTGTCTGCCTTTAATTTGCTGGCATCCGTCTTCCACCCTCTGTTGAAGACCCTCAAGATATTGAACAAGAGTGGAATAAACAATAGATTTTTAATGTCCCCATACGTAATAATCTATGGATTATACGTAGATAAGATATGAAAACACCTCACATGACGAAATGATAAACGAATAACCTCATGTGGCTATAATTACTCAAGGAATTATAAATATCTTTATAAAAACTTTTTTCCTTGTTTTAGTTGTAGAACCTGTCTACGTATAGTCAATCTACTATTTTTGTTACAACCTGTATACACTAAAAGGATGTTGCAAAAATAAAGTTGAGTCATTTTAAATAGAAAAATAGCCGAAACTGTGGATACCTTAATAAATAAAGGAAAAAACAGAAAACACTACTCCACATAGAAAAATTTTACTGACTCAGATGTACATTTTGGATTTCAAAAATCCATCATCAGTGAGTCAAATATACTGACATAAAAAGCCAAAACTTCATATCTCTCATTTCCACCAGGATAATTGCGACCACCTGAAGGCCACACTTCCAAGATGCTGAATAGGCCGCACCGGGAAATCATGATTTGCCGATTCTGGTCTGGCTCCGCGATCACTTGATTTAACATCCTGCGATTTTATTATGGGAATACGTCAAGAATGTTGTTCATAGTAACTGAACGATTTGCAGGAACTCATTTCTGATGGAGTGGAGATAACCGAGGATGTGTTGGGATTCTTGTAGAAAGAAATAGACTACCCAGCATGCTCATATCCAACGCTTTTAATGTCCATATAAAACTTATGAAATTCTTGTAGCACTTCATATAAATATGCTTTATGTATTTCAGTTCTGCTAGTAAAAAAGTTAAAGTTAATTCGTTTTCAAGTTACCGTAATAAATACTAAGCTCTCATTATTTACACGTGATATGCATTCATGGCAGGTTGTAACGAGTTCTTGATATATTATATGCCATATCTTAGCATTGAAAGTTCGAATGGTACCATATGCTATTATATGGCACAATTAGGGCATGTGCTACTAAACCAATACCATTATCATTCTTTACACGTGATATTCACTCATGGCAGTTGTAACGAGTTGCTTGATATATTATATGCCATATCTTAGCATTGAAAGTTCCAATGGTACCATATGGCACTATTAGGGCACGTGCTTCTAAACTAATAACCATTATCATTATTTATTCGTTTCATTCACTCATGGCACGTTGTTACGAGTTATTTGATATATTACATGCTATATCTTAGCATTAAAAATTTCCAATTTGGTACCATTAAAACACGTACTACTAAACAATTCACACTTATTATTTACGCGTTATATTCATTCATGAGACATCCATGCACGTACACGTGCCATTCGACCTATATCTGCTATCACTAGTTACTCTTGTATATTGTTCATAAAATGCTGTGACAATTTGTTTGATATATTACATGCCAGATCTTGTTATAGGAAATGTTTAAAGGGGTATCATAATGGTACCATTAAAGCACGTGCTATTAGAGCACGTACCAATTCCGGCTATCTCACGTTAGTACCAATTCCGGCTATCAATATTCATCTTTTTCGTACTCTGTCCCAGATTAATGCATTGGTGAAAACAGACTGTGAAAAAGTTAATTCGTTTTCAAGTTATTGTAATAAATACTAAGCTCTCTAGGAACAAAAAAATTCTCTTGATTTAGAGACCGATCTGGCCTTTCAATAATCGTAAAACACGTGCATCCTTTACGCGCACCATCTCATTAACGTTTAGAGCACGCGCAGAGCCAAACCCATTTTCTCAAACACGCGTTTTGCCGAATGCGAGGATAATTAGTTTCTTCCAGCAATTCTATACATGCACTCTTTCTATTGCAACGCAATGAATTGTGGGAATTGTGTCTACAGACG
This sequence comes from Rhysida immarginata, assembly GCA_023313115.1. Taxonomy (NCBI): domain Eukaryota; kingdom Metazoa; phylum Arthropoda; class Chilopoda; order Scolopendromorpha; family Scolopendridae; genus Rhysida; species Rhysida immarginata. Next base: position 9,578 of record JAHWFO010001066.1, read on the forward strand.
GACGAACGGACGGACGGACAGCTGGACAAACCGATCACATAAGCACTTTTTTACGAAAATGTGCTTAAAACTGATTTTCTCACCTTGAAAAATTTGTAATCGTGCATATCTGTATCAGTATGCTTAACGACTCATCAAATGCTTTGTATATGGATGCATTGTCATTACGGATGTATTTATAAATGTCTATAAATCCCAAGTTAGGCAGGTTATTTAATTTCTGATCATCGAGTACTTCATCATTGATAATAATATCTGGAGAGCTCTACTTCTTCAGGTGATACTCACTACGAGGGAGTGATACACTGTGATACATAACGACTGCTACGAGAGGACAGGAGTAGTCGGTAAGGATAGCTTTACGTGCCTTCCGAAGCACGAGGGGGTACAAAGACAGAAATAAACAAAGGTAGGGCTCCAGCTAGTGGCAATCTTCCTAGCTGCTGGGCAAAAAGCTTTGGTCCAGTGCACGGGTCTCATAACTGTTACCTCAATCCTGGTCCCTGAAATAATACATCCAGCGGTTGTCACTCAACCAATGGCTGGCCGCGCCAAAGGTTGCTTAACCTAACCGAACAGCGAACTGATCAATGAGACAACTACGCCGCGAACACCCCCTATCTGGAGATGTTTGGTTTGGTTTGGTTTGTTTGGTATTAACTCCTTTTCAACAGCTGTTGTCATTTCAGGACGGCTTTATAGGGGCCGCATATTTTGCCTCGCAAAGCTTCTTTAACGTGCAGCCGGCAAACGACTACACGGGACCGACGGTTTTTACTTCCCTTCCAAAGGAAGTGGGTGATCTATCTGCCCAGAAAAAATCCTCGTCTTCCTCGGTCGGGGTCGAACCCGCGTCCTCGGGCAACAGAGGTGATCACGCAACCAAGGCCGATATCTGCAGATGAATGACAGAAGTATTATCTGTTGTAGCATTATCCACTCTTTACTCCCTGGTTGCAATCACGTTTTCTTTTTTTAACTCCAATATTTTTTTAATTAGAATCATTTCTGTAAATTTTTTGAATGTCTAATTTGTATTTCCTTGTCTTCTTTAGTTTTATTAAATCTTTCTCTTAAAAAACAACGTATTTTTGTCATTGTTAGACATAACACTAGCGCTTGCGATGCATTGCTTATTATTAACGTGTCAATGAAATTGCGTGTCGAGGCAGTTTCAATTTTTGGCCGCTAGTTGGCGCTCTTCATGGATAAACAGCTACTTTTTACCTCATCGCTATGGTAATTTATCCGACTTTATCTCGCAAAATTCTGGCTCTCACGACAAAATTAGGTCTAATAAAGAAAACTATCTTTCATGGAAATGATTTTATAGGGAAATTCTTATTATATGCTCAAATTGACAGTGGAATAAAAATTCTATAAATATGTGGAAAAAAAACCCCTACCATCATCCATCCCTGCCTGTACTTATGGGAGGTTCTACTTGTTATAAAAGAACATTATTACTTTAAAACTTTAATGAAAAATCATTACTTAACTGAATTTCCTTTATTCATTTACATTTATGTATTTTTATGTAATATTGATGAATTTGTCTTTACACCGGTTTATTGTATAATTTTCAGCAAGAGCAAATGACGCGATCTTTATGTGGTCTTGTTTTCACTGCACTGAATGAAATTAATGAAACGAAATTATTCCAACATATTTTTTAACATTTTTCAAACGTCACGCTCGCACATTTTAATGAAAACGAATTACTGTTTTGTGTTGTTGGTTTTTCTTTAGAATCTCTAATCCTAATAGAAATCGATCTGCATTTATCATAATGAGCGATATATTCGATGAAAGTGAAAAATAGGTTTAAAATCGGAAATTATTCACATAAAATATTGAAATAAAATGTTTTATCAAGAACAGATGAAGGGCGTCGTCTTGGGGGGAGGGGGGTTCACACACCTACCTTCATCTGTTCTTGGTTTCATCAATCACTTTAACATTACATACACATAATAATGCTAAACCACTTTTCACCACACGTCATCTGGAATGGTCTGCATAAAAACCATCATTGATATGTGGGTCGATTTGAGTCTATTGCGTTCAGACTCAAAAAAAAGTCTCCTGACGTTGGTTAACCGATTTCGAAAAAAACGATTACCCCGATTCGATATCATCAAGAACAGATGAAGAGTGAGGGAGGGGGTAATCGTTCGATTACCTACCTTCATCTGTTTTTTGATATCCTGCTCTAGTCGATTTATCGAACGAGATCGTCTGTACTATTATCGATTTTAGTCTGCATAAAAATTGTGTACTTAGGGCATAAACACAATGTGACTCTGTGCATAAAAAATTGTGTACTTAGGTTATATACATGTACTGTTGATTATATTGTGATTTGTTCTTAGGTGATGTCCCGTTCCCTCTTACCCTCAGCAGCTGATACACTATTCACAAGCATGTAGTTAATCACACACATGTTCTTGCATATCTCTCAAGCATGCTCATACAATGTCATTCACTAACTCATGCTATCGAATGCATTTACTCGTTCATAGTGTTTCTCAATTAAATTACGCATAAACTTTTTTAAGTTTGTTTGTGGTAATTAAAGCTGGCTCATTCTCAAATGGTTAATATAGGTTTTTCAATACATCTTCTATATATATAAAGAAGGATGTTTGTGGGTCTGTGCGTCTGTGGGTCTGTGTGTGGGTCTGTGTGTGGGTCTGTGTGTGGGTCTGTGGATCTGTGTGTACGTTTTTTATACAAATCTACAGTTTTATTCCGATCTTGATAAAATTTCGCATACATGACCTTTAAAGCATGAGGAAGGTCACTGTCTACCTCAGATTTCGGAAAAATAATAAATATCGATAAAAAATCGATATTCATGGTTATGGCAAGGCATATTAATGAGAAATATCTCATGACCAACAATGCAAGGCAAAGTTGGTACAACAATAGGTATCAACAATGGTATCAGCACGCAATTCACAAACACACTGCATGAACCAACAATATATATCTCATGACTAACAATGAAAGGAAAAGTTTGTGCAAGTGTAATTATCCCGGGCAACGCCGGGTACCTCTTCTAGTCTATCTATATATATAAAGAAGGATGTTTGTCTGTGGGTGGGTCTGTGGGTCTGTGTGTACGTTTTTTATACAAAT
>JAHWFO010001067.1:0-26476 GCA_023313115.1 Rhysida immarginata
CCTCTATGTAATACACTATTCACTTTTCGACATAGTCCCCATCCTTTTCCACGCTTTGCACCAACGAGTGACTGGTTGGGTTAACCCGACGAAGAAGGAATTTTGAAAATCGGTTAACAAATAAAAAACTTACGGACCAGGAGGCAAAAAATCATGAATATCCCTCCTACATTTAGTAGTGCAGGTTATTTCTAGTTTATTGCGAATTAATGTTTCTTAATTCAGAATATATTATTCCTTAATAGAAGTATACAAGTATTGTCTATAATATTTTCAAAAGGGGAAGTACGAGTTGTCTCAAAATTTACCTATGATATTTAAAATTTGCCGCGATTCTGACAATAAGGCGTGTCCCAAAGTATAGGACCACTCATATTTTCCCTTGTCTACAGGAAACAAAATAAAATAATTAAATCATTGTCACTGCATCAGATTCTCACAATTATTTTATTGAAAGAATAAAGGTCTGGAAATAGCGATATGGTAAAGGTTTATTAATTGTTCTACGCGCTTCGAGTAAACCTCATTGTCAAGAGCTATGATCACTACAAAACTGGCATCGGACAATCGACTATCGAACAGTGAAGTGAATAGAAAGACGCGAATGGTCCAGGAGCCAAGCTCACTTTGCACGCTCGCCCAAAGAGTAAACCAGAGGAGGTACACTGAACTGGGTGAGAATCCTGATGAGCCTCTTAAGTCCTCCAGAGAAGAAGTCCCCAGAAGAGACGAGAGTCAGATTGTAGATTGACGAATAGAGTCCCCAAAAATCAGCAGGATCTAAAAGATCCAATAGTTGAGGAAGGCGACCTTGTTAACGTCATCAAAGCAGACATCCAGGATATGGCGCGGTCTTCTAAACCTGAGGGGATTCTTTACGAGTGGATGGTCCAGAATACCAGAAACCAGGGTGTTTTCATGATTCTCCATCTTGGGTAGCATGTTTTTCATAAGTGTCTGGACAAAGGTGCCTATGTGGGTCATCCCCAAATCGTCATAGATAGAGGGGTTGTTGGCAACTCTTCTGTCAAGTTGGGCAATGGATCGGAGAGCAACATTTTGGAAGGTCTGGAGATCCTTCCACCTAGATTTGCAAATAGAAGCCCAAGCAGGCATTCCATGAAGCAAAGTAGTACGAATGACAACCTTGTATATTAAGAGTTTGTTATCTACACCAAGAGCGCTGTTTCGCCCCAGAAGTGCAATCAAACTGAACTTCGCCTTCTTTGCCTTGTTGAGCGCATATTGGACTTGGTCGTTCCAGTTTAGTTTGGAGTCGATCATGACACCAAGATATTTATAGCTTGTTACCCGCTCAAGTTTCTTGCCAAATAAGAAGGGGAGCTTTGGAGGGTTTTTGCATTTGCGAGTGAAAAACATGACCTTGCACTTTTTGACATTCAGCTTTAATCACCACTTAGTGAACCAGCTTTCGCACTGATGTAAAGCTTTTTGTAGTCGAGTGATGACATGTGCTGGGTTTCGTGCCCAGGTCATGATGGAACCGTCGTCAGCAAACATGTAAAGATAACACTTTGCAAACTTGGGGAAGTCATGGATAAAGAAGTTGAATAAGGCTGGCCCCAAGACAGAGCCTTGGGGTACACTAGCATTAACATCGCAGGGTTCAGACAAGGAGTCCCCAACCTTAACACGAAAAGTTCTCTTTGACAGGAAGGAGCGAACCAGAGCAACTAGATCGTCAGGGAACCCGTTGGTAATCATTTTGTAAATGAGCCCATCATGCCAGACTTGGTCAAAGGCCTTTTGGACATCGAGGAAAACGAGACCACCAAACATAGAGAGGTTGAGAGGACCGTTTAAATCAGCAACGAGCCTCCATAACTGAAGCTGACAAGAGTGGCCTGGACGTAAGCCAAATTGCGCATTACGAATGAGGTTGTTTGCCTCGCAGTAATCGTTGAACCTCTTGAGTATAGTGCGCTCAAAGACCTTCGAAAGCATGGGCAACAAGCTAATGGGCCTATAACTTGTGGGAAGAGCAGGATCCAGTCCAGGTTTAGGAATGTTGATGATGACCGAGTCCTTCCAGGCACTAGTGAAATGGCCGCTAAGCCAGCACTCATTCATGACCTTAGTGATGATGCAGAAAACACTGGGAGGCAAATTCTTGAGAGCACTGTTGGTAGGACTATGTCGATGCCGGCTGCCTTTTTGCTTTTCAGGCGCTTTATGATGTCCAATATCTCAGAGGTGCCAATGACATCAGGAGAGCCAAGAGCGCGCTGCGTGTGGCCATACCTATCACACACGTCCTTGACCTCACAAGTGATATTGACCAGATCATCCTCTTTGGGCGTAGAGAATTGGCTCATCAGTGAATCGGCGATAATTTGTGCTTTGCCCTGGTCATTGCCAACGAAATCGCCACCCTCTGTAAGCAGAGGAGGGAGAACAATAGTCCTGTTGCTTTTAAGGGCCCTGACCATACTCCAGAGAGAGTTATCCTGGACGGACAGACTTTTAACTTTGTCGTTCCATCTTTGATTCCTTAAATCCTTAATCTGATCACTTACCTTGCGGGATAGCCTGTTGTACTTCGTCTTGAAGTGGAGAAACCTGGTACTCTGCCAAAGTCTTCTGAAGTGGTTTTTTTCGTGGATGAGTTGCATGATGGAGGGAGGAAGTTCCAGATGGTCTGGCCACTTGCAATCCACCGGAGTAGCACTAGCATTTGTAGCCATCTTGATGGAGTGAGTGACCTTTTTGATATTTTCTTCAATGTCACTGCAGGTGACGGGATCCTGATAGGAAATGTTACTGTCGTTCATAAGTTCTCTATAAAATTTCCAGTCCTGCTTATAACGATGATTTATTCTCAGGTCGATATTTATCCCCTCAAAATTTAGTGCAACTGGTAGGTGATCAGATGATACGGCATTTACTGTAAAAATATTGTAGGGTTTGAAAAACCCCTTGAGAACAGCAATGTCGAGCACGTCACTAGCGGGTGAGTGATCTCAGTAGTATGTATCTTCAAGAGGGCCAATAACGGAAGTGTCGATCTGATCTACCATGTACCTATAAAGTACCAAGCCATTTTGATTAGTGCATCTGGAGTTCCAGTGTGGGTGTTTCTCATTCAAATCACCCGTCATAACGACTGGGGTTGGCCCAGACAGTAGTTCGTCTAAGTCGCGAGGGTCTAACTTGTGCCTGGGTGGGTTGTATAGGGAAGTAAACCTGACCTCTCCAATATCAGCATCTTTGATGACAATGGAGACTTTTTCCATATTGACATGGTTAGGTGTGACAATATTAGTGTGATTAATACCTCTTTTTACAACAATAGCCACCCCACCGGAGCCTGGATCTGAAGCTTTTTTAGGAGTCCTATCTTTCCGATAAACATAGTACCCTGGTAGATTGAAAGCCTTACTCTGTTTGAGATGGGTTTCGCCCAAAAGGCAACATCAATGTTCCAGCTTGTGAGGAAATCGTAGAACTCATGACACTTGCGAGGGGTGCCCCTCGCATTCCATATAGTGCAACGTAGCTTACCTTGATTTATAACTTTGTAGGGGTGTATGTACATGATTTTTGTCTTGTCTCAGTTTGAGTGGTCTGCGGCAACACTTTGCCACTATCCTTTAACATATTCATTAGTTTACCCAAATACCTTTGAATTTTAACCAATTCGTCGTGGTCAGCGACTCCCTTACCAATAGAAGCAGAAGCAACGGATGCAAAAGTTCTTCCTTCAGCTACTTTGGAAGTTCTATTCCTTTTAACTTGTGGATATTTGGGACACTTTGTATAACTCGATGTGTGCTGTCCTTCACATCGAATACATTTAGGAGGATCTTTACCTTTTATATTGGTGCAGTCCCTTGACTGGTGGTCGCCCGCGCACTTGTTGCAACGCGGCGACTCGGTGCAGCCCTGGGACACGTGCCCAAAACATAAGCAATTGGAACATTGTAAGGGCTTCTTGTTGCCCCTAAACAATTTAACTGTTACAGCAAGTGGACCAATGCGCTTTAAATTTAGGAACCATTTATTGTGCTCAGTGTTTTGTAGGAGTACTAGAACCATTGGCATCTCAACTTCACCATTTGCTTTTTAAGTCTAACTGCCTTATCGGGAAGTAGTTAGCATTTCTAAGGTCTGCGCAAAAATCTTCCATGTCATACGTTATATCTACATTACGGACAACGTATTTAACAGTTTTTCAGATTTGAGCTGATGATGCTGGATTATAAGCACACCATTCACTTTGATTCCTGACACGAGGGTTTTATGTGTCTCCTCATCGTGGCATTTAACCTTGATGGTGTCTGAGCGTCCGGTATGTGCAGTAATCTTATCTAACGTTACGTGATTTTTTATCTCATTTAGCACTTCCTTTATCGGCTTCCCGTGATGTCTAACGATAATAGGGGGAATGTAAATAGTTTTCTTTTCACTTACCTTAATCTGGGAATTTTCCGTCCTAGTCCCCCTTCTGGGTTTTTTGCTACGAACAACTGGCCAGGCACTGTCTTCCACTTCTCCATCACTTCCGTAGGAATGGCTTCTTTTGTTGCCACCGTTTGTCGAACAGTCACGATCATCACTTATTTCCATGGACTCCAGTCTATGCACTTTGTTAGCAAGCGAGACAGGTTGAAAATTTTCTCTTACCTTATTTTCTTCCTTGGAGTTTCCCGCCTTTGGAGTCCCGGAACATTTCTCAAAGGCTTTTCTAAATTCATTTATCTTATTGATGACGTCTGTACGAGAGTTTTGAATTTCCGTGTTGATTCCAGTGAATTTCTCGTCAAAACTTGTTCGTAAGGCGTCGACCTTCGCCTCCAGTACATTGTACTTAGAGTTTATATCACTCCTGAGAGTTTCTAGCATTTCATTAAATACTAGGTCAAATGCAGCAAACCTAGGGACCAAACAAGCTTCCCTGTAGGCCCTTTCGCAGGACACACTTTTATCGTCAGGTGCTAGCAAAGGCTCCTTTGCCGACTTCAACATGGTTAATTTGGACGAAGCCATCATATATAAATGTATAGAACCGGGGGGAGGGTGGAGTAATCTCGCAGCTAGGTGTGTGCTAAAGAAGCCGTCCGAAGAAGGACGCACCTAGCTTTAAGAAAAAATGAACAAGTCAGGTTTGCGAGAAAATTAATTCTACGCCAGGGACCCACTCGTGAATGATTAGAATAATAATAGATTAGAATAATAATAGATGATATGAAAAGATGTCCTTAGTTAGGTTTGCGAGGAAATTAATCCCAACGCCAGGGATCCAGAAGGATAATGAGCGTTTTGATGTACTGGTTTACTGGAATATTAATTCCAACGCCAGGGACCAGTACATAAGACTTAACAGAAGGTGAATATCGCCCTGAAAAGGGCGCACCGTGAAATGAGAGTAATGAAATGATACCTGAAAAGAGAGTAGAGGTGATACCTTGAAGAGCTAGTCCGTCCTGATCCGTATGCCGTCCTGATCCGTATGAACTGGCGTCGGATACAACTTCTGGCTATATAGCCTTTTTCCACTAATCAGTGGAGATGTGTCACTATCGGCGACTAATCAACCAATGATTTAGATTGCTCCGATCGCATCTCCTATCGACCGCTCCTCGAATTCTGTTATTTACTTTATTGAATCAGTTTATCTTGTATTTATATTTATATAATGCTATTATAAAATATTTTTCTGTATTATAAAATATTTTTCAAATAACTTTCACTGGAAGCCATGTCAATTGTAATTCCACCAATCATTGGTAGATTAGTCGCCGGTAGTGACACATCTTCACTGATTGGTGGAAAGAGGCTATATAGCCAGATGCTGTTTCCGATGTCAGTTTTGTAGTGATCATAATTCCTGATGATGAAGTTTACTCGACACGCGTATAACAATTAATAAACCTTTACCATATCGCTATTTCCAGATCCTTTTTCTTTCAATAAGTTACACAGCGTTATAGACCATCATGCAACCGTTAGTATTAATTATTCTTTTCCAAAGAAAATAATGAAAAACAAATAACAACAAGAATAAGAATGCCATCACTTAATGCCATTTTTCGAGCAGAAAAATTAACAAAGCAATGGTTAATCAGTCAATAGATGGCACTGGTGATTATCTAATATGGTTGCTTCCACAAAAACTTTCAAGTGGCTGTAAGCAAGCAAATTAAACACAATGGCTAGTAACACAACCTTGTCAGACTGTGAAAGGGGTCAAATAGATGCATTGAAAGCTTCTGGAGTGAATGCACGAGGTGTAGGAAACATAGGTCGGTCACATCAAGCTGTAATTAATTATTTGAAAACTGTGCTCAGTATGGCTACAAAAAGAGACCTGAAAGCTTCACAACGAAAAGCTCCACAACATCTTTGCATACAGTGGCCAATTCAACTGTGCAACGGATTGTGATCCAGGCATCATCTCTTGTGTACAGGAAAAGAAAACAGCAACCTGCACTCCAACTGCACCACAAGCAGAAACGGTTAGCCAGTGATGTTCTGGACAGAAGATTGGAAAAGAATTGTTTTCTCTGGTGAGAAAAAAATAAATTTAGATGGGCCGGACGGTTGGCAGTATTACTGGCATGACATCAGGAGGTCAGAGAAAATGTATTCCACACGGCAACATGGAGGAGGATCACTGGATTGGCTTCGGATGGACTCATAGAACCAACAGCTGTTATTAGTGGAACTATGAAGGCTTCAGATTATTAAGATCTGCTTGATACTCATATTTTACCATTTGGGGAGAAAAATGGAGGAACCAGATGATTGTCCAGCAAGATAGTGCCCCAGTTCACCATGCAAACAGCACATATGAGTGGCTTTTAGCAAATGGGGTACAAGTTATGGACTGGCCTGCCCTATCTCCAGACGTCATCCAGTGGAAAATGTATAGGGAGCTTTAACCAGATCTGTTTACGCAGGTGGTAAACAATACCGCATTGCAGAAGAATTAAAGTATGCTGTGTTGAATGCCTGGGAAGAATTTAATTCAGATTATCTGCAAAACCTGGTCACAATTATGCCAAACCGAATTTTCACAATTATTGAAAAAAGGGAGGATTTTTTGGGCAATATTGAAATGATGCTGGCCCTACACTACATGATCAAAAAAGTTGGGACACCTGTTGCTCTACCGTAAAGCCGCAAAAAGCTTCAATCAGTAGTGTGTAGGACCACCCCGAGCTGCTATCACTGCCTCCACCCTACATGGCATACTGTCCACAAGGTTACGGTATGTGTCCACAGGTATTGACCTCCATTCCTCGAGGAGTGTCGTGGTCAGTTCCTGGAGAGATGTAGGGTGAACCATCTTGGATCTCGCACGTCGTTCCAATTTGTCACAAAGGTGTTCGATGGGGTTGAGATCAGGACTGTGGGCGGGCCAATCCAGTTCTTCAACCCGCATCTCGTCAAACTATTTGGATATGGATCTTGCTTTGTGGCAAGGCGCATTGTCGTGCTGGAAGAGGAATGGCCCGTCACCGAAGTGTTTCCACAGTGCTGGAAGTGCCCCGTTATCCATAATGGTCCTGTAGCCATCAGCCTTGGGGTTTCCGTCCACCTGGATGAGCGGGCCCAGTCCAGTCCAGGAGAAACACCCCAGGTATTCAGAGAGGTGTCCCAACTCCTTTGATCATGTAATGTATACTTAGGGGACAGCTTAATTTCTATTTTTATAAATTATTATTCTTGTTGTTGTTTGTTTTTCATCATGAGCTTTGGAAACAATAAATAATAGTTGTGAGAATCTGATACAGTGAAAATGATTTTTTTTTTTTATTTTGTTTCTTGCAGACAAGGGAAAATATGGGTGGTCTGCACGAAACTGTAAATCCACCCATTTGGGTGGCTTTTGGTGAAAATCATGAACGTTTGTCAAAAGTGTGTACGATACTGTAAATCCGGACACACCTTAGTATCACATATTATTATTTATGACATAACTTATTTAGACTTTTGTAAAACACCCCAATTAAATTATGTTAAATCACAAAACTGTGAGGAGATAGAATTTAAATTTATTACTAACATGGTTTTTACATTATTATAATTCACGTAGATAAATTAAAAGAACTCGTCGGTGGTCACAATACGCCTAGGAAACAGTCGCTATCCCTGTCTTTACTGCCTTGCAGCTTTTTTTCATAAAGTGAGACAGACCTTAGATAAACAGGCCCTAAAGCGAAAAAGTCACCTGCGATAAAAATCGAATTTTTTTTGTTTCTTGACTTACATTACTGGCATAATGCCCTCACATAAGATAAAATGACTATACCATTACTTTATCGAACTTTATGCATGCTATTAATAAAATTTATCAACATGAAATTATGTGCCTAACATTACTACATGAACAACGGCCTCATTATTTTTAACAATAAACATGAATTTCAAATTGTATACCTTAAAATTGAAATAAAGTTTTGCTACTTTAACAGATTAATAAAATTAATATATTTATCTGGAAATAACCTTCAAAAATTAAAGTTTTTACCGCTTTTGATATTTTTGTAGCACATGCCATGCCCTTCATGGTAGCCCATTTGACAAGTGCATCGAGACACGTCGTTGCCCTTTTTGCAAAAGGAATGATAGTCCATTAATTGGCACTCTTTGTTTGATTGACAAGTGCATCCTAAACATGTGCCAGAGTCAGGAGACGCTAAAAAATTATAAAAATAAAAAAAATTATTTAAAAAAATTGCAATAATTTGACTACGTACTATAATACAGGGTGATTCAGAAAGGTAGGTCAAGAATGAAATACCATGTACAGTTTGTAGCGGGGAACAATATTTTTTCTATAAACAGGGTCCGGAAATGTATCCTTACAGAGATAATGCAACTTGTATGAGGTAGGATTGGATGTGCGTTACCTGGACCTCAAAGATATGGTCCATGTAAATTAGGGTCTAAACATCTAAATATTTCGTGTTCTCTCCTATAAAAGAGAGAAAACGAAACATGTAACTCTGTTGTCGTAGAATGGATCGCTTGACTAATTGTTACAATCGTGTGAAGAAGCCACACCAGTCGACGACCCCGATGACCTTGTAGCTAAAATTGTTACAGCGTGTGGAGAATTCAGTGATTATCCGGACATTTCATCAGAGTTCGCGAGAATCTCGTTCGCAGACTAAACACCTGCATCGATGCTCAGAGCCAGCCTTTTGAACACCTACTGTAACGTCATTCCTATATAGTCCAAGTTGCAATATCTCTGTAAGGATGCATTTCCGTGTCAGGAATTAATGGTGACATTTTTGTTGAATAAGTTAAATTGACGCAAATTGGTGTACGACAAAAAATGAATTTAATTTTGAAGAGCAAAATCACTGCATTAATGAATTAATGTTAAAATTACAAGAATATTAATAGTTAACTTGTGATCAAAATAGTGGATTCTAATATTTTAAACTTCGTTTAAAACTACATTGGGTTGTGTATTTTTTTAAAGAAAAGGAAAGCAAAAAATGAATATCTGGAGTAAATACCTCTTAATAAATATTTAATGATTGTATGCCTGAATAATGCAGATAAAGAAAATAAGACACAAAGTATTATAAGATAAAATATATATTTTATTTTCAAGAATTTAAGAAATTTGAAGTATTTCCCCTTTTAAAATATTATGATTATACAAAAAGATAAGAGATTACAAAAGATAAGTTAAAACATATATATTCCCATAAGTATTTATAGCTAGAATCATAAAGTTAAGTGATATGGTGATAGTTCGCCAAATTAATTACAACAAAATAACCATAAAATCCAAAAAAAGTTAAATCCTATGATTAACTCAAAACAAAATCCCTAAAGCAGAATTATGTTTTAGAGTAACAAAAAATTAGAATAATTTATTCTGAATGATGTGAAGTGACTTAGACAAATAATGATTGAAACACTAAAGCATGGTGTTCTGAATGTAAACAAATTTCCTTATTTCAAAAAAAAACTACAAGAATAGTTTGATGGGCATAATCGGAAAAGCTGCGGTCTAAAACTGAATATTAGATCTGAGAAAATTTAAATGTGTGGCCAACGGAAAATAATGTAAATGCCCACGAGAGCAATATTAGGCAGAAAACTATTGAAAATCAGATAGTTCATTTTTCTGCACATTCATTAATAATAATCAGACTCTTTCAAATGAAAATAAATTTGAAAGAAATAAAATCGTCTTAGAAAAAAAGGCAAAATGGAAATTTAAAATCATTTAGAAAGAAATTAAGACTACCCCCTCGCTACAAAAGGCCAAGCCAAAAGTACAGTGCTATTCAAAAGTATAAGACCACGCGTTTTTTTGTGGTAAAGAAAAAACAGACGCATCATTTTTTCTGATAATTTTTATATCCATAATGAACACAAATGTCAAACAAAACTACAACTTTGGATTAAGTAAAAATATTTCTGTAATAAGTTATGCAAAAAAAAACACATGTGCAAAAGTATAAGACCACCTAAAAAAATGGAACTGTCCTACCACTTTTTTGCATATAAATGAATTGGCACAACTAATCGAACTTCAGGAGTGCTGTGGTACAGTCAGAAGGAATATACAGCGGTTTATAGACAATGCCTAAAGCCACACATCTCACGAATCTGAAATCCGAAGAATCTCGACACTACACGGTAGTGGGAAATCGCAGCGCCAAATTGCTGCAACGATTGGTCGTTCAAAATGTGCTGTTGCCAATGTATTAGCCAGAGGACATGATGGGTATGGAAAATCTAGGACACGACTACCAAAACCTCTCTCTGAAAGATCTCGCCGTCACATCTGTGCTCTTGCTACCAGGGAGAAAATGTCAGCAGTGAAAATAAAATCCATTATGAACATCTCCTGTTCCACGGGCACGATTACAAGAGTTTGGAGTACTTCACAGGACATACGATCCTGTAAAGAAAAGAGAGCACCGCCCCTAACACCAAGACAAAAAAACACTACAACATTACATCATCATTCTGTGCTCATTGTTATTGGTGAATTGCGCGTTGATACCATTGTTGATGCGAACACGATGGGCCTATTGTTGCACAAACTTTGCCTTGCATTGTTGATCATGAGAGATGTATTGTTGGTCCATGCAGTGTGTTTGTGAATTGCGTGCTGATACCATTGTTGATACCTATTGTTGTACAAACTTTGCCTTGCATTGTTGGTCATGAGATATTTCTCATTAATATGCCTTGCCATAACCATGAATATCGATTTTTTATCGATATTTATTATTTTTCCGAAATCTGAGGTAGACAGTGACCTTCCACATGCTTTGAAGGTCAAGTATTCAAAATTTCATCAAGATCGGAATAAAACTGTAGATTTGTATAAAAAACAAACAAACAAACCCACAAACATCCTTCTTTATATAGCATGTGGAAGGTCACTGTCTACCTCAGATTTCGGAAAAATAATAAATATCGATAAAAAATCGATATTCATGGTTATGGCAAGGCATATTAATGAGAAATATCTCATGACCAACAATACAAGGCAAAGTTTGTGCAATAATAGGTATCAACAATGGTATAAACACGCAATGCACACTACTTTCGGACCAGCATCAGATATCACATGACCAACAATGCAAGGCAAAGTTTGTGCAACAATAGGCCCGTCGTGTTCTCATAAACAATGGTATCAACGCGCAATTCACCAATAACAATGAACACAAAATGATGATGCAATGACAGAGCATTCGTTTCCAAGAATTATAACAATGAAGATACAATGATGATGCAATGATAGAAAGTTCTTTTAAAAGAATTATCCAGGTGTTTAACTGAAGCAAATGAACATCCTTCTTGAGGTTGTTCTGCTGACCTCTAACTATAATTATCCCGGGCAACGCCGGGTACCTCTGCTAGTTTATCAATTAGTTTACATATAAAATTAGATTTATTTTCTACGCATATCTATATACAAATTGCACACGCATACTTTCTGATAATAAACATTAGGAGGAAAATTTTACTAAGTGAAGAGTTAATAATTTATATCAAATTGGCCCACTCACTCCATTCCCCAAGTTCATTCTGTCAAACTGCTCCATTCACTGCTACACTAGTTCACCGTGTATGAAAAAAACATACAAAAGTTTAGCATGGCCTATTCGCAAGAATTTATTATTACAGATTGAATTGTCATGTTCAACATATTGTGAATATCTGTAGAATTACTCCCATATTTATTTAGAACATGTGTGAAAAGCATTTTACCGAAAAAAACCCATTGAAAACTGACCTGCCTCTCAATTGTTGAAGCCAGCATGCACGTTAAAACAATGGAATAATGGCGCCTACAACTAGCCAATGTAATCTGCTGATAATTTTTAGAAAGAAAGAAGGAACATGTATAATTCTGAAAACAAAATAACAGAACGCTAGCTGTAATGTACATGAAATAAAAATTAGGTAACTGTGATGTATAGTTTTTTCGACAAGGTGACTCAAGGGGATTAAAATATGTACTTTTTGAGTTTTCCTATTAAAGTGATGGTGGCCCATGACTTTTGATAGGGTATTGTATTACCAAAATTTTTAAACCATGTTTGGAGACCTTAAACCATGTTTGGAAACCTTAAAATATGTTTCCACTGACTCAAATTCTATCATCTTCGAAGTTATTAATTTTATATATTCATTCATGGAATGTCGTTACAAGTTGTTTGATATATTTCGTGACTTATCTTGGCATTGGAAATTTCCAATGGTACTATAATAGTATCATTGGTTTCTGTACCATTGAATCATATTCGACCACCTTCAAACTTACCAACTACTCTTATATAATCGTCGTTATATCCATGTTCATGATATGTCGTTAGACCAGTTTTGATATACAGAGTGATTCAAATCGTGTGTAAACAAGGGGTATTGTAGAGGTTAAGATGAATACAAAATATCCTATGAACATGGGTCCGAATTTGAACGATAACTGTTATATGAACAGAAATTAAAATGCCGCCACCAAGATCAACAAATTAATAACACAGTTTCTGTAAAGTCTAGAATTATGAAATTTGAAGGAATAACAGGGTACATAAGACTCTGTATACCGTTAAAATTTGATCGAATTCCATTGAGAAATTTCCGAGTTACGCAGTCAATATTGTAACAAGTGTTAGTTAGTACTCACAAGTGAACACGTGTTATGATGTTGAATGAGTAACTTGGAAACCTCTTAATGGAATTCGATCAAATTTTAACGGTACACACAGTTAAATGTACCTTGTTATTCCTCCAAATTTCATTAATTTAGGCTTCACAGAACCTGATTTATTAACTTCTTGATCTTGGTGGCGGCATTTTTATTTCTCTTCATATCTCAGTTATCGTTCAAATTCGGACCCATGTTCATAGGACTTTTTTTGTGTTTACCTTGACCTCTATAATACCCCCTTGAATTGTTTTACACTCGATTTGAATCACCCTGTATAAAATACCATATCTTAGCTTTGAAAATATCCAATGGTACAATGCATGTATCATTACCACAGATGCCAGAGAATCAAATTCTACCATCTTCGAACCTATTAATTTATCTTATATATTCGTTCATGGCATGTGATTCCAAGTTGTTTATTATATTACAAGCTGTATCTTAGTATCGAATATTTCCAATGGTACCATAATGGTATCATTTGTTTATATAACATTGAATGAAATTCGCCCATCTTCAAATTTATTCACTATTCTTATATATACGTTCATGTCATGTCATTTCAAGTTGGTTGATATACTAAATTCCAAATACTGAAAATTTTCAATGGTACCATGCAAGTATCATTAGAAGAAATACCACTGAATCAAATTCTACTATCTTAGAACTTACTAACTATTTTATATATTCGTTCATGACATGTCATTAAAAGTTATTTGATATATTGTATGTCATATCTTAGTATTGAAAATTTCTAATTGTACGATAATGGTGTCATTAGCATAGATACCACAGATTCAAATTCGACCATCATCGAACTGTATTTATCGACTGTCAAAATCTTATTTTATATTCGCTCATAGCTTGTCGTTACGAAATGTTCGATATATAACTTGCTATATCTTCGCCTTGAAAATTTTAAGTGATGTCTTCATTGTACCATTAGAGCACGCGAAATTTTATCGGTTTCGACCATCTTCGTGCGCTGAACCATATTTTGGTGGAAACAATACTTAATATGTCAGGCAACCGAAATATCCAGGATCGATAGAATTTTAACGCATTTTAGGATAAAAAGGAAAGCATTTGTTTTCTGAAAAAGCCTTTTGTTGTTAGGGTTAGATGAGGTTGCTAAGGGAGCCTCTGGTTGCTAAAGCAAGCGTACTTCTAAAGGAAATCTGCTGTTCAAAATAAATAAAAGTACCTTAAAAATTGAATAGAGAGAGTAGTAATCTATATATACTGTATTAAAGAGAGAGCGAAAAATGTATACATTCACTCACTCATTCATTCATTCATCACGAAATCTCCAGAACTATTAAGCCTGCAAACTTGAAATTTCGCAAGTATACTTCCCCTGGCTTCTAGGTACTTGCTGAGAAAGGAATTTATTTTTTCTTTCTTCTTTTCAATTTTAGTTTATTTTTTTAAAAATTTAATTTGCCTGGAGCTGAATCGGATTTTAGCGAGTGTTAAAAATTGTGACGCCACTGTTTGCTTTGTTTAATGAATACTTTTGCGATTGTTCCGTGAAACAGCATCAACAATCACTGCAAGTGTTTCACTACGGAAATCACTGTATTCATAAATACAGGGTCTGTATAATTAAAGTTCCATTTTGACATGGCCATAAAAAAACTACTGGACCAAAAGCTATAATACTTGGTAATATTATACAAGAGGGCATGGGAAGTTCATAATCACCAAAACAAATTAGTTCAAAAGGTCACCACCGGCATGTAATGGCGCTCTATACAATATTCGTATACGAAATTACACACGAAGACACAGGTTAACAATGTGGTGTATGCACAGTAATCCGGTGTAACCTGCTTTCAGTAAATGGTGGAGGCCACATTCAACATGTAACTAATGTTAGTAACGATTAAAGACTTATTAACCTGTGTCTTTGTGTCTCATTTCGCATACGAATATTGCATAGAGCGCCATTCCATGCTGGTGGTGAACTTTTAAACTAATTTTTTTTTTTTGGTGGATATGAACTTCCCATGCCCTCATGTATAATATTACCAAGTCGTATAGCTTTTGGTCTAGCAGTTTTTTTTTATGGCCATGTCAAAATGGAACTTTAATTATAAAGACCCTGTATTAAAAAAAATACATTTTTCTCCGAGAGACGCCGGGTGCTTCAGCTATTTCTCTATACAGGGTGGCCCATAATTCACTATATGATGTTTGATGTTGTATAAAATATGAACGGAGCAGAATTTATGTTTAGAAAACAAATCACTGCACAGCATAGAATCTCGAAAACTGTTTTTAGTATCGGTTTTACATTCCTCTATCAACATCAATACAAACTAGTAGGCGTAACATTGTCACACGCAGACCTGTACATATCAATAGGAATTTTATTGAATTCCTCTGTAATAATGGCACGCAGTTGGTCCAGACTGCTTATGAGATGTGAGTACACTTGTCTTTAACATAACCCGATAAGAAAAAGTCCGGTGGATTTAAGTCAGGAGAACGTGCCGACCATTTCACGAACCCTCGTCGCCTTATCCAGCGGTTTGGGAATTTCTCATTTAACCACTCACGGACAGCTATTGAAAAATGTGGTGGGGCAACATCCTGTTGCCACTACAATTCAGCAATGTTTTTCTAATCTGGCAACACAATGCACAAACGTTTTAATATAAATTCGGCTCATTTCAAATTTTATACATCAAACATCACATAGTGAATTACGGGCCACCCTGTATATTCGAACGTGTGACCCTGTGAAACGTTATAGGTCAGCAACGAACTGAGATAGACATATAAGGTTTATTGTGTGTGATCCAGACGGCGTTGGAAAAGCATAGCAGCACGTTCATTGTTGTTCATTTGTTTATAAACCAAAATGGCGGTGAGACTCTTTCGATGAACGTTAAGTGGATACTGAAGTGTTATTGGAAAGTGGAGAATGTGGTTGCGATTCAACGTCTTTGGAGGGTTGAATTTGGTACACCACCGCCAGCAAGGGGCAGCACCTCACTTTCATTTCGATTTGAGAACTTTCCTCGATCACACATTCAATCACAGATGGATAGGACGAACAGGAAGTGCTACGGAGTTCCCGCCTCGATCTCCCGATTTAACCCCTCTCGACTTCTATTTTTGGGGAACTTTAAACATTGTGTACGCCACAAATCCAGAAACAATGACGGAATTAAGAAATCAGATTGAACATTCCATCAATGATATTCCCTTAGCTTCAATCAAGTCGGTATGTCGCTCTGTTCGATGGCGATGTTGGGAGTGTACTGTGGAAAAATTACAATCTCCCTATTGAGAGTAATCAGTAAACAATAACAAACACCTGTTTCTGAAAACCATAGACAGAGCGCGCAATGTGTGCGGGGCAAAAAGCCATCTTGATAGCATTAAAATGTGCTAAGGTTTCTATGATTTTATTAACATTTTGTTTTAAACCGTGCCTTCGGTTTAATGATTACACCAATTTAATAATGGTGAGAACGTGCGTAGCGGTGCATTGTTCAATTCTGAACTTTCTTTCCACCGGTTTCCAGCCGATTCTGATCGCCGTGCAAAATGGATAAATGCCGCGGATAGAAAGGATTGGAAACCAACCCAATATTCTTATCTATGTGGACAGCATTTTGTTAAGGGTAAATTCAATTTCTTCAGGAGATTTCTTGTACTGTTATGTAATATATTTTAAAAAATATTTACAATAATAAGTTTGTTAAATAAAATATTTCGATTTTTCATCATTTTCAAGAAGCAAATGATGTTTTAAATTTTTCAGAGTTGTTCATTGTATTCAATAATAAATTGTGATGATGTAAAGCTATTGTTAAAGTTCCATTGTTAGGAAGTTTATTTTATGATGTCCTTCTGTTGTTTTAATAAGTCAATTTGAGTATTTGACATAGCTGATTTATTTTCAAACACTAATTAACAGCTTTGATAATAGTGAAATTTTTAAATTAACCTGCAACAGATTTGACAAATTTTACATAGAAGAACGGGTAGCCAATTTCACGTTGAAAGAAATATCTTATTTACTAGCAAACCCGCGCCCGGCGTTGCCTGGGCTTTTTAAATCATGAAATAAAAATACAGTATAGGTAAATTTTAAAAACATTTATTTAATGTCAAAAAATTAATGGAAGTTTTTGGACTACACCTAAGTCTTGAGTACTTCCTTATAAACGACATTTAATGTTGTTGCATCTTTACTGCAAATGTATAAATTTCTAGGGTCGCTAACTCTAGAACTGGCAACATACAGTTGGCCATGTGAGAAACAATCTTCTTGCAAATTTACTCCAGCTACTTTCAATGTTTGGCCTTGAGATTTGTTAATTGTTTATGGCAAAGCAAAGTTTAACTGGAAATTAAATGCGTTTGAACTGAAAAGGTAAGTCTGTAGGTATTAAAGGGACTCTTGGAATTAAAACTGTTTCACCAAGACCACTTCCAGTAATAATTGAACCTTCTATCACATTATCTTTTAGTGATTTCACAATTAACCTTGTTCCATTACAAAGTGTTGGAGGATTTAAATTTCTAAGTAACATTATAGGAACACCAATTTTAAGTTGTAATGAGTTTAAAAATTCCACAGGGTAATGTACTGCATTTTCAGTTTGTAAAACTGTGTTGATGGAACAATACTGTTTTACATTTCCTTCAACTTTGTTCATTATTTTTAAGTTTATTAGGTTAGCAGAATCGTTACGTGGTGTTAATATAGTCCTCTCTTGGAACCATCCTAAAGACTTGGACTGAATATTAGAAATATCGGGGTAATTTTTTTCAATCAAAGAATCTAGTGATTCGACATAATTGCACAATGAAGAATCAAGTTTTATCCTACCATTTACTTCTGGTTCACTGCCACAACCAATTTTCAACAATTTTTTAGGAAATGCATCTGCCTGTTGATCATTATTTAAAAGGACCCTCATGTTTTTAGTGAGTGAAAGGTGAATAACATGCTCCCAAATAAAAGACTTTTTTAAGCAAGCATTTACTTCGTCAGCAACTGTACCTTTTGTTATAACTGGTAGAGTTTGACGAAAGTCACCTGTGAATAAAAATGTCAAGCCACCCATTATTTGATTGGAGTTTCTAAGATCTTTCAGAGTGCGATGCAAAGCTTCAACAACAACCTTATTTGCCATAGTAGCTTCATCCCAAATTATCAAGGAAGATTGACGAAGTAATTTGGCAGTAGCACTTTGTTTTTTTATTTGGCAGAAAGGAGTGTCCCCTGTATAATTGTGAGGGGAAGTTTAAAAGTGGAGTGTGCAGTTCGTCCCCCCAGTAACAATGTTGCTGCTATTCCTGAAGATGCAACGGCAATAGCTATCTTATTGAAACTTCGAATTTTGCATAGTATTAAGTTTGTTAAAAAAGTTTTTCCTGTGCCTCCAGGAGCATCTAAAAAGAATAGCTTTCCTTCACCATTTTGTACACTTGTAATAACCTTATCGTATGCGAAACGTTCGGTTTTGCTTCGCATGGTTTCTGTTTACACAGCTGTTAGAGGAGAAAAAAACATGGCAGCCTATCGCAAAAATAGTACGTATTTCATTGAGTTCTTTTGAATTTTTTTGTGTTATATATTTTTTATCTTTTTATTGAATTAGTTTATTGAAATACTAAGTTATGGAATTACAGTATAGGCAAATTTTAAAAAACCTTTATTTAATGTCAAAAAATAATGGAAGTTTTTGGACTACACCTAAGTCTTGAGTACTTCCTTATAAACGACATTTAATGTTGTTGCATCTTTACTGCAAATGTATAAATTTCTAGGCTCTAGAACAGGCAAGATACAGTTGCCCATGTGAGAAACAATGTTCTTGCAAAATTACTCAGCTATTAAGATGAAGTAGAATTAGCTTATGTTTGTTTGTTTGCTCAAGAGATGGCGCTAAGCGTTTCGATCGCCGATCACCATATGATGAGCAGCCATGTTGACGCATTTTGAGAGCAATTAACGTAAATAATGTAATATAAAACCAATTTTTATGAATTAATACCTAGCCTACAAAGTTTCTACATAAATCCCCTAACAAACAAAACTTGTTTCATAAAAATCGATGCAGTAGTTCTTAAGGTTATCGAGCACATACACCGGGGAAGTGACTTAGATTTATACTATGTATAGATAGATAAAATGCTAAATCCTCCTCCTCCGTGCCCGTTTCCATAGTGACGAGCAACAATACATGTTTCATTGTTTCCAACAAATGAAGAAACACTGATTGTTAAAATCCAAAAATCGCTGCCAAGGAAAAGACTAGATTAAAAATTCATATATTTTTCGTAGGGACATAGATGACTATATACATCTATTGACATTTAAAAATAACACACTAAAATGAATAAATAAATCAAATTAAATCCAAAGTAAATAATTTTAGCTATTCTAAATTACGAAATATATTTCAGAGAAATTTCATGCTTATTTTTTTTAATTTCAATAAAAAATAACATTCAAAGAATCATAAAAACTTTGAAATTGATTTAAAAAAATGTTTAAACATAAATCAATTCAAGTCCAAGTAGGTAAAATTAGTTTTGATATTTTATGATATTCGTTAAATGTGTATAGTAATAATTTTTTTATTGAATAAATTCATAAAAAGAAAAATTCATAAATTAAAAAAATCCAATAAAATCAAAATCAAATAACATTATTTATTTCTCATTTTATAATATCCATTACATGTATATAATTAATTTTTTAGTTTTAAAATATAGTGGTCATGCAATATGCCCCCAAGACGGTCTGTCGAGGAAACAGAGCAATGAGGGAGACAAAAAAGAGCCCGACAGGCCATTTTCACCATAGAGCAAATTTCACACTCTAACAGTTCTATATGTGTTAAGTTAGAACTGTCAAATTGACGTGAGTTTATCATATTGTAACAGGATATACTGTGTTATACTGCTCTCATATTGAAGCGACTTCTTTACTATTCGCCGTATTGTCAATTTCCACAGTCCTGTCGCAAATGTAATATTTTTTAAATAAAATCGAACTTACAGTATCCACTGTTGCGGTTTCCATCTTACGCCGGGCTTTCGAATAAAATTAAAAGCAAGTAACATTATTTATTGGGTGCTCGGATCGGTGCACCAAGCTGTGTCTAACGCGAACTTTGTTGATCCATTGTAACAAACTTGAGCTAGGAAAGAAAGCCAAACTCTCTGTTTCCAAATTTATCTTTATCCCCATTCTTATCTATGGTCATGAGTCTTGAGTAATGACCGAAAGAGTGCCGAAATGAAACCCTGTTATGTGTGGCAGGTGTTCCTTACTAGATAGTGTCAGCGTCACAATAAGGTAGTCTTTAAGCATTGAGCCACTACTTATCCGCATTGAGAGGGCTCAGTTCCATTGGTATGACCACATGCACGGATGCCAAAAAAACTCTCTTCCTAGGCAGTTGCTGTTTTCCAAGTTGGTGGCCACATAAGAGACCAAGAACTAGAACTAGCAGGCAAGAATACATAGATCATCTGGGTTCGAGTCGCTTGGGTATACCATTGAGGACATGCGCCTGATGGCGGAAAATCTCGAGCGCTGCCCCCGCGACATTAACGGATAAGCAAGTTTGAAGACTAAGTAAATATTTTCCAGTCTCGCTTCCATTTTGACAGTGACTTATTTACTATTGGCAGTCCTTTTAATTATCACTGTCCTGTCACAAACGAACTTTTAGAACTGAAATCTAATTTATAGATTCGCCTGTCATGTGACGGGCTTTAATACTAGTTAATTCCATAAAATATACAAATAATAATCAAATTTGCTAATCATATCATTCACACAGATCGTAGGTTTAAAAAAAATTGATGAAACAATGGAAATTCTTTAAAGGACCAAACACACTAAAATCACATGGTGAGAGGTCTGGGCTATAAGGAGGGTGTGGCAGAACTTGCCGCCGCATTTTGGTTATTGTTATCTGCATCAGTTTCGCTACATGTGGCCTAGCATTGTCCTGGAGGAGGATCACCCCATCACTGAGCTTACCAGGACGCTTGTTTTTCACAGCTTGACGCAAGCTTACCTAACTAACAGCTGAGGTGTATGCGATAGCATTAATACGGGTTTTGGGTTCCATAAACTCCAAAAGCAGAGGACCATCGGAATCAAAGAAACACGTAAGCATAACGTTCCCGACCGAACTTTGCGACTTGAATTCTTTGGGCCTAGTGATGGTGGGTGCTTCCACTTGTCACAAAGTATTGCGACAGATGTGAGTACAGAAGCCAATATTTATAGCAGAGATCCCTGCTAGAAAATAATGTTGGCTGTAATCTGGCTCCATCTGTTGACAATATGCCGCGGATTGTCAACTTGTTAGAGGAGCAAATGATATACAGGAAGTCGCGTAGGCGGAAGGCATGCTGGCGGCGGAGACAGGTACTCAAAAGGATAGAGTACGAGCGGGAGATTCGATTAGTGGGTAGTGATTCCAAGAACAGCAAGAGAGAGTCGGGGATTTCGAGTCATCAGCCAAATTCGAAAGGAATACCGACCGTGGCCGTCTCTCCAAGCGAAGCCCGGAATATGAGGGCCGTAAGTGTGGCTACAGAGACTAAAGTATCAACCCCGCCATATTCGCCAGCGAACATTGAAATTTGTGTGAAAGCGAAGAGTGAAAGCAGTGCTACAAGTAATTTTGTATTTCCTCGAGTTTTCTCCGCAGGTTCGTCAAGCGTGCTTGTATCTCCGACGGGACCAAGCAGTAAAACGACAGAACAGAGCGTTTTCGATGACAACTCCAGCGATAGAAGCCAATGTTTCGTCAACACCATTTCTCTAGAAGTTCAGCAGTTTCTACTAGCAAGCCAGCCCGCTGAGTGCCCGTATTTCTTCACTTCAGCCACAAGGACTATTGTAATTTTATAGGACGTCATTCTTCAACCAATTCTCACGGACGGAGAATTGCTATTCAATGCCCAAGGGTCGGGTATTTTTCCCTGGACCCTTCCAGTCTACTTAAGTGAAAGTCTTGGCTGCTTCACACGCTATTTCAGGTGAGCCCTTTCGTTTCATTTTGGTGCTCAAACCTTTCTTGCTCTCGAATGCTAAATAAAGAAAAATTTTTCTCTTCGAGCTCCCTCCCGCTCAGCGCGTAACAGGAAATTATACTTCTAGTTACTAAAGCGCCTAGAAATATAATAATGGTTCCGCTAGTTTGTAGCGCGTGTTACGAGGCATTTAGAGGAGTTATTTAGCATGAATTAATGTTAAAATGTATGAGTTACTATTTCCATTAGTTTGTTAAGTGCGCGTTGCGGTGTAGCGAAAGAAGCTTAATATTAATTTTATCTTTTCCTGTTTCAGCTTTCCTTAAATGCCAATCCAGATGTAAACGCTGAGCGTCACCACTCCCCTTGTTGTTCGTGGTAAGTTTCTTGGTGTCTGCGAGTTGGGAAGCCATCGTAGACGTCAATTATTATTTTAACTCATTTACTATTTGTATTAATGATAATTTTTGGGAAATCTAAGCAGCTTTATTTCAACAGCCTGCCAAGTTGCCACTACGCCCTTGATAGGCTTTAGTGTCTTGGTACTTAACATTGTATTTAATTTATATTACAATTAATTTAAGAATTAATCCTGCAATTAAAATTTATAATTACTCGTATGATTATCTGCGTGTCAGTAGATGTCATACAAGACTCATTTTTCATAGAATAATGAGTCAAGTCAGGGAAATAAATTTTACTGGAGACATTGTTATTTATCAAATAACCGTTTAATCCTATTGGTGTTTCACTGTATCATATATAAGAAATTTCAAAGTCGATATCATTGGATGCCATTCCCATCCAATCAACTATACACTAGGTAGTAACTACCAACTTAAGAACCAATAGAATTGCTTGAACTGTGAAACCGTGGTTTTCACGAGCCTATTTAAGCTACGTAGCTCAAGTGGTGTTAGATTTACTTGTCGATTGATTGTCGTGTTGTTTTCAGTTCTTATTCATCTCCATATTGAAGCGTCCAAGGAAAATTTTCCTTATTTTTAAATGAAAAATTTAATGTTATTTGAAGGTGCAAAAGCGTTTTATTTATCAATTTTATACATAACTAGCAGAGTACCCAGCGTTGCCCGGGATAATTACAACAGAGCAATCTCATAAAGTTAAATTATAACTCGAAAATGGTTAAATAATAACTCAATCAATACAACACAGACCGAAGGGACTATCCGTTGGAAGGAAGCTTTAGTTATTAAAATAAATAGAAATAAATTTTGAGGGCTGCAAAATTGAGGCTCTTAATATCAGTTTAAGGACCCCAAAATTTTTACCGCAAGGATCCGCCTAACTTGAGTCCTTATTATTATTAATCCCCTTAAAACTTAAAGCCTCCTTAAAGCAAGCATTTAATATCAGCCCTTGTTGACGCAACATAGAAACACAAACAGCCGATTGTTGATAAAAAGACAACTTGCCGATTGTTGGCACAAACTTTGCCTTGCTTTGTTGGTCTCTGCATATTGTTGGTGAGATATCTCCTATTTTTTCGATATTGTTGCCATCTGAATATCGATTAGAAGAGCGTAGGAAGTCTGACGTGAATGGGACCTAGCCTAAGACATTCTCCGAGTTTTCGGGGTCTGTTGTGCAAAATTTCAGCCTCGGGGGTTACGAGGTTCAGAAGTTATGGAGTAACAATCAAACAAACAAACAGACGGAAAGTGCGCTATATATATAATGATTATCGTTATTACTGATAGTTAATACGCATGTTAAACATTATAGTTAAACATTATTAACAAATGAATAAATATGTTATTGTTATTGAGTAATATACGGTTTTTGTAATAAAAAAGTAACATTGTAAAATATTCATTACATTTTTTTTTACCAATTACGTAAGATAGATCCCAAAATTTCACAATGGCTGTTTCTTTAAAACTATTGAAGATAGATCGATGAAATTTTTCATTTTGTTTTCTTTTTAATAATACTATTTTGTACTAGAAAAATGAGAGAATTTAAATGAATAACAAAAATTTTGTCTTAATCCCCCCCGTAAATGCCACATAAGTAAAATACCAGCTTCACTTAATTACGTATCTTCGAGGCTTGGTTCGTAGCTTAACTATGTTTATACATGTATATTACCTTTATCCAAATTAATTAGCATAGATTTGAGCCCATTATCGTTAGGAGAGGTTCTTTATACATAAGTAGAATAGTGTAGGGTTCCTGGGGATAATATTCATAGAATTATGGTCGAGTAATTTATTATAATTATGTTAGGTAAAAGACTGTGCCAGTGAATTATACTATTCACAAAGTTTATGATAATTTAGGGTTTATCCCACTTACATAAAGATACCTCCACTTAAACAGGCCCGGCCTGGAGGAAAGAATAGGCACTTAGACTGACTTAACAATTTAACATATAATGTTTATTCAATATTCAACAAATGTATATAAAACAATATTGTATGGAAGGTAAAGCAAATGATAAAGATAATTTAAGATATGAATTTCAACTTGGTCAAGCTCCAATTAAGATTCAAATAAAATAGTACAGTTTGTAATTAAGAAATGACTTGTGGCAATTTGACTAATTATACGTTTCGATGAGTGATCACAATTCCAAATAATAACTTAGTAATTAAATTATGTGGCATACAACAGAATGATTATCAATTAAGGATTCCTTTAGACTAAACTTATATGACAATGATCAGAAGTTCTTGATATAACAATAATGATATATTAGCAATAGCAATATGTAAATTAGGTATGAATGTAATTCTCAATTATTCGATTATACAATTTATATCTCAAGGAAATTCGGGTTATACTGAATTTAGAAATATCTAGTGATAACAATGTCCAACAGGAACTCTAATTATAAATAGTTCTATTTCTCTCGGAATGTAAAATACAAATATGGCTTTAATAGCTCCGAAATAATAATGAATGTAAACTACTGACTGAGCAATCTGCTATATTGTTACTGAATAAAGATCTGAACGTAAGACTTTAATAAATACAATTAAAAAATTAACTGGATAAAATACAGAATTTAGATTAAAGTAATCAGGGTTCTTTACGTATTATATGACTGTTCTAAGTTACGTTATAATTGTCCTTCCCACTGTTTGATAGAATAATCCTTCCCAAAATATGGATGTAATATATAAAATAGAAAGAATGAAATCATGTGAGGAATTAAAGAATTGGCCATTGAGACATTAAATTGGAAATGGGCTACCGTGTCTTCTCAATCCGTCCGCTCTTGGATCTCTCTCGTCCTCTCTGCTGCAACAGCTTGGCGGGAGGGGGGTCGTCCTCGTCCAACGGAGTGGCTCACAGGAAGATCGTCTCTGGCTTCTTGTACTGGACCTGGGTACTCCACGGGGCTCGGTACACATTCTTGCAACATCCCTCGCAAACCATGAAGTTACTGTAATTGATGACGCTGGTTTTCAGCTCGATAGAAACTCTTCAAAAACTCCTCGATACGCGAGCTAACTAACATTTCAATCTGACGGTTACATTTTCATAAGCTACAATTCAAACTGGATTAATACTAAGATTTTAAAACTTCCCATCTGGAATCCTAAGATTACCAGATGGAGGCCGAATTAGTATATAAATTTATGAGTCGTTCGCCGCACACTTGGCTACGGGAATCGTTACATTGCTACTGACTAAAAAATCTTTCACTTAGCATAAACTGAACTAACGATTTCGATGTTCGATAGCCAATCAAACATCGGCATCCACGTGATCATTCCCTGTTTCTTTCCTCTCTTCAAGATCCAAAGTTCAATCCTTACATTCATCTTTCTTGCTTTCTATCTGTTCATCCGGTTTCCGATTCACTTGTCCTACACTGCCCATACAATTTCTATCCTTGAATATGATTCTAACGATCAAAACAAGCTGTGTAAACTGACTCTTACTTTCTCCCTCTGACAAACCTTAAAACGTGGCTCCTTATTAACAAATCCTTACACCTACGCATAAAAAATATTTAAAACACTTAATACTTTATTTAATTCTTTCTCTGCATCAAAACTCTTCTAAACTTTATATAAACTCTTAACTTCTGAATCTAAATAGACAATCCTGAACAATAATAAAATAGCTCATTTGCATAAATAATCTGAATATTCAAATTCTAGCTAATTAATTCTCAAAACCTTACAATAGTACTCAATCGGGGTGCATATTAATGAGCTAGGCGCCCCGATTTCAACCAATCAGCGTGCAGTATTCGCATCACGTAACCACCCACCCCTCCACCCCCTTCCTGACGTCACAGGCGTTCAACCA
>JAHWFO010001069.1:0-14962 GCA_023313115.1 Rhysida immarginata
GGGAATAGAAAACACAGCAGGATACTTTAGAAAAGATGAAGGAGAAGCGCGAGAATTTGGCATAATAGTATCCATCACAGTGCAGAATTTTATAAACGCCGGACCTGTAATACCGGCCCGCCTGCATTAAGCGCCTGGTGGTCCGCTGAATTTTTGCAAATAAGCGCCCGGGCGCTTAATACAGTATTTACGGTAATCCATTTAGGAGAAAAGTCATCTCCGAGATCAAGATGTTGATGGCGCATTACCACTGGAATGATTTATATTGATGAACAATAGTGTTCGAAATTTCCAGAACGTTTTTTGGCCAGCTTGTTCGTTCTTGGAGCCCCTTCTGGATTCCGTCGAGCTAATGCCAATTCCCTTAGTTACAGACATTTATTTCTGGAAATAATATTAGCTAATGCCGAGCTAATATTTCTGGAATGTATACATATTGCTTTTGCGGTTACATTTGATGAATTACACTTTGGACATTATATGCAGAACACATTATATCAAGCAAACATGAAACTGGGAATTATGAAGAAACTTACAAACTAATCTATAAAATTAATGACAACAGAGAAATAATAATCATCGAAAATTTATTTATATTTATAGTAAACAAATATTATCCACAAGAAATTTTAAATAATATGGAAATAGTCGACAGCAATTTATTTTTCAACCACTTATTAAAAGAAGAAAAAATACAAGAATTATTAAGCAAAAACAAAAGATTGAGAGAATTATATAACTAAAAATTAATAAAAGACAATACCAATATAAAGTAATAAAATTTAAGAAAATATTTAGCGAAAAACTATAATTGAATTTCAAAAGAAAACAATGTAACTGGAAAAACATTAACTATGAATAGACCAATATTGTTTAAAAATTTAAAAGACTCATATTGTAAGAAATTTAAAAATCTATTGTAAAGAATCTGAAGATGTCCGAAAGGACGAAAGTCGACTTATTCCAAACGAATAAAACTTTGTGTTGTAAAATGAACGTTTATGTATAATTAATTAACAATAAATTGCTTTAAACATGCTATCTACCATCCCCTCTGTTTTGTCATTCCACTGCGCAGTCTCAGTAACATTAATTAAGTCATTACAGAGGGTTGGTGCATCATATCATCGTGTGGAGAGAACACGAAGGGAACAATACCCATAGAATGTCAACATATTGGGCCATCACATAACTTCGATTAAGTACGATCGCCAAGAGACTAGTGCGTAGTCCTGGTTTATCTATATCGTGAGACACTTCGTGTGCGAACTAGTGTCCAAGTGAGGAGTGACGCATGTGTTGTACTGTTTAAAAAAATAATTTATAAGGAGTGGTGTAAAAAGGGCTCAACAAAGAGAGTTTGAAAAGAAGTCATCACATGAATCCAGTCTTCATCCAGTGAGAGAAGAAATACTGCATTCAGCGTCTTCCGGTTTCAACCTTTGAGATGAGCAGTAGCCAATCGTCAGCGATTCTGCTCTTCTGATTTCCAAGATCCACTCATGGATTTGGCAGAAGGATCGCCGACAAAGGAATCTGTGAGATACAGAGGCACGTCAAAGAGGGAACGACATAACTCAAAACGTCATCAGAGATCGACGGGCAAATTGGAGAAGGGTGTCAGAGCGACTCCAGGGAAGCAGAGAGATTGGAACTACTTCATCAACGATGAAAAAGGGAAACGGAATCGTGAACCACATGCTCAATGGCGGTGATGCAGTGAACCGGCACGGACATAGTCACAGATAAACTGTAAGTAATGCACTTTGTTTATTTTGGGGGGGACCTTTCATCCAAGACAGGCATGGTTATAGATGGCTTCGTTTATCTATTGCTGTGTTACGACAAAATGGAGTCCAAGTGTTGTCGAATTGAAAAGACAGGCTTTCCGAAGCATAGCAATAGAGGCTTATAACAATTTCTATTTAAAGTTACCTAATCAAATAAGTACTCTTTCAGACAATGAGAAAATGGTGATATACAATATATCGATTCATTCTCACAAATAATGAGAGTGCCCGGAATAATCTAATCCTAGCAATTTGAGTGAAGCCATGGACATTACGGGAAATATATTATGTCGGGACGAACAGATATCTTCTTTTGGGTGGGCAGAGAAATCGGACAGGAGTGATTTGAGCCGGCAAGGGTACTTTGCAAAAGCGGCGTGCATAATTACAAGAATGATAAGGGCAGATAGGTCGGCAAAAATAAAAAAGTTGCAAAGTCGAAATAATATTAAGAAGAGAAACATCAGAAATGTAGCTCATTCTAAGACTCAATCACTGTTAACAATCCAGAAGCTAAACAACATACCCAGGAGCTAATCCAGAAGCTAAACAACATACCCAGGATCTTGTTGAGGAGGATCGCGATACTAATATAGGACCCATGAGTAGCCTGGAGGTAGGCCAACATGCTGAAGTGGCCGGGTACAGGAGGAATGAGACAATGCAAGTTCAAAATTTTTTAGAGCTTAATGTTAATGACAGCTTTAATGAATATGAAGATGCATGTATC
The DNA here is from genome assembly GCA_023313115.1 of Rhysida immarginata. Classification (NCBI taxonomy): domain Eukaryota; kingdom Metazoa; phylum Arthropoda; class Chilopoda; order Scolopendromorpha; family Scolopendridae; genus Rhysida; species Rhysida immarginata. Next base: position 2,521 of record JAHWFO010001069.1, read on the forward strand.
AGTCATATTTTTAAGTCTGGTGACAGTAATGCAATTAAGAATCTTAATGCCCGGTTCACACTGGATCGGCAAAGCATTGAAGTGGCACCCGTTTACGCATGCGCACTATGCCCAATGCCAACTACAAATAGGTCAAGTCAAGTGCTGTGGCCGGCAAATAAGCCAGGTGGCAAAGTTGAAATTTGTTCAACTTTTGCTGGTTACTGCTCTCAGTGAGGTTAGGCTCATCCAAGCACGTTTGACTACTGGAGCATGTGATCAAAAGAATGATGGTGGATCACAATTTTATAGTGAAATAGAATAAAGAGAATGCACTTTATTTTGTATATGTTAAATTATAAATTGCTATTGTTCTTTAGCTTTTACATTGTTAAATAGATATGTTTGGTTATATTTTATTTAGATAATTCATTTGGAAATTAGCAAGTTTAAGAACAGAAACGTGATCACGAACTTGGTTTTGGATCGCTTCGATTGGAAATAATGCTGACTGATGTTGGCGACAATCAAATTTAAAAATGATCTTGAAGACTTTTTATAAATACGAGAAAAATAAATAAAACTAGAGTGTTATTGAACACTCTGTTTTGTTATGTTTTAAATATACTTTCTCGACCTAAAGGTCCAGGGTTCGAGTCCCTGTTCAGGCGCCAAAATGTGCCCCTGAACGCATAGCCAGCCATCTTTGGCACTGGTGCAGCATCACCATCTTCTGCCCCTTCTACAGGCCTACTTAAACCACAATAGACACACTTGCTTAACACTAAACTCTTTACCACAACAACTTTTGCACACTACCAGCAAGCCACACACACACACACACACACACTCACACACACCTCACCTTCAGCCACCCCTAATCCAGAATATGCCAAACTAGCGAGTCCCTGTTCGGGCTCCAAAATGTGCCCCCGAACGCATGGGAGTGGGGGGGGGGGCAACAAGCCCCCTGACTCATAAAAGTTAACCACGCACGATAGGGACGGGTTGTAGAGAATGACTCGCGGAGGGGAGGTGACGCTTAGCTGAAAGGTAGGTGTGGTGGGTAATGAAAATAAATCATTCTAATTAGTAATGTTTAATAATCATAAAATTGTTACAATTCATTAAAGAAATTGGGACCACGATCAAGTTTTCTTTTAGCAAATAAAAAAAAACATGCAAATATTTACTCTAAACTCTCCCTTTAAGCATATTAAAATAAGACAAAAATGGAATTAATGAATAATCCAACATTTAACAATCCTATTACATATTCAACAAATGCTTAACACATGAGATTGGGAACTTTAACATCAAACCAAACCCCGTCGTGCTCAATGTTGTAAGTAATGAGATATCCAGCTCGGTATCAAACAAACCTGGTGAGGAAAAACAACAAATGAACGTGTCACGCTCTCCTTTTCAATCACTCTTGCCCTTAAGATATGGGAGAAGAGAGGGGTGGAGAGCCGTAACCCCGTGAAATACTAACAATATGGTAACGCTTTTCCCTCACTCAAGATCGTTATTAAGAACTTCACACACTGTTGCCACGCATGTTTTGATCATCTCCCAAAAAAAAGATGCATAAACATTTCCCTTCCGTTTCTCATGTGCCAAACTCCGCGTGCAAAAACCACCCCCTTAACCATCGAGTGTTAAATTCTCGCGCAACTATTACTAGGACTTATTCTTAAGTATTAGTTATCATTAATAGTCCAAAACCATTAAACGTTTTGACGAATAAAACAAGCACGAAATGAGCGTCACGTAATGGGGCAGTGATACACATAGGTTCCTCTCTACGACGAACTCTAAGTTCTGCCGTGGCGGGGTAGATTCAATTAAAAATAAATTTCGCTAAACGGCACCAAACCATCTTGAACTGTGCACCAGACTGTCTTCGTCTGGGACAAAACAAATAAAGAACAATCTCACCGGTCACAAGATGATCTTGACTAATTTTCTTATCTTGGATGGCGGCCGACATTCCTTTCTGAAACATGACGTTCACGAAGCGATCCTTATTCCTCTGGGGGTAGACGCTTGTTGCAAACAAACGGTTCTTCCCGAAATTTCCGCTACGGCCGGTCCCATACGACTCTATGGGCCTTTAACGACGGGTAGCCACAAGTTCCACAAAACAAAGCTTTCTTGTTATATTTAATTAAACTTTGCTGAGCGTCTTTCATAACGACACAACATTCGTTCTTTTCTCGAGTTTCTCTGCATTACGACACACACGCAAAAAAACGCGCTCCACAACAAACGAAGCAAACAATTGTTATCCCATTGTTGCTACCAAACATTTGTGGAAAAACTGCGACAACAACAAGAGATTTCACTCTGTTTCTTAAATCATTGTCACAGCTTCTCCAAGGGCACAAAAAAAAAACTTCTTAATTATTTAAATTAATCTTTTACAAACTGAAATAACCTATTCTTAATAAAACCAGACAATCTTTAACCAAACACGCTTTTCTTTTTACACCAAACACCTGCACACCTAATTAACCTACACGCAACGCAACAATAACATCCCACCATACAACATCTTATAACGAGAGATCCAAATGAAATAAACAAAACACAGCCACGCTTACAACAACCAAACCACAGAACAACACACACTGACCCAGTCACAATATAATTACAGTTGAACTTAGCAAAAACAAGACGCCACCGCTTTTCCACAAAAAGGTTTATTCACCATGAATACGTATTTCGAGTGCTACGCACTCATGGCGAATAAGGCCTGGGTCACACTGGCGTAAAACGCCACGTAAATACACCAACGTAAATACGTCGTAGAAAAAACGTCGGCGTTTAGCTGTTCAAACTGAAAGCGTATGACGCAGCACAAATTGTGATGTCGTTTCACTATTGGTTTAAAGCACGACATCACTTGAAGTAGCTTCAGCATGAATGCCAACAGTATCGACCTTTATCACAAAGTCTAGCAGTATTTTAATAGCCTGGACTTTATATATCATACAGATAGCTAAACATCTTCACCATTTCTACAAAGCATTCGCTATTATACATCGCTTTCTTGTCGGCTATCTTGATGGCGGGCCAATCGCTCTTCTGATTGGCTGGATGTTTGGCGTACGATCCAACGCGACGTAAAAAGTTGAACAAAATTCAACTTCGGCGTAAAGCGCGGCGCCAAGCTATTTACCGGAAGTGACATCACTGGCGTTGTTACGTCGATGTATTTACGCGGCGTTTTACGCCAGTGTGACCCAGGCCTAAACGTTGTTGTGGAAAAGCGGTGGCATGTTGTTTTTACTAAGTTTATATCCACAGGTAATCTGGTTACTTTTTATTTCTTTACAGTTAAACTTCTTTATAACGAACTCTGATACAAAAAAATACACAAAACAATTCGAAATTCTCATGTGTGCCAATTGGCCTTTCAACAGTAATATACCAAATTCCAAATTGTCTCAGATATAGCAAATTTCAGATACTACAAATTTCTATGGACCATGAAGTTAGTCCAAATTTTTACTGCAATTAAAATTTTTACTGCAATTTCATATCCAAACGTCGCCACCATTATACATTATATATTACCTCTTCCCTTGCTGCTTCTCTCGTGCCGGTCCAGTGGGAACAACTCGCGTGGGCGGTGGAGGAGGCAGGAGGGAGGAGGCAAAAAAAGACGCTTCGCCGCTTTGCCGCCTTGCCGGCCCAGTATGAACGGGGCATAACATCTAATGCAATTGTTAAAAGCCGTACTTATAAAAAGAGAGAGATTCTTGGCGCGTGTTCAGGCGGAGTATGCCAAACTTAGGTAGAAAATAATAACTCTCCCTTTCATCAACAAAATATAGGGTAGAACGAGTTAAAAAATATAGATAAAGATGCGGCATTAGAATCAAGTCTAGTACAGGCTCTTTCTCAAAGCCTGGTTCCTCTCTATGGGTTAATATACGCTTGTATTATGAGCAAATAAAAAAGGCTGGTACAAGGGTACAGGGTAGGGACCATTGATATGAAATGAGTAGATCGCTTATTTGGCTGCCATCTTTAGGGCAATTTGAAGGCGAGCGTCGGTTACGATGCCTGGCCAGGACCAACCGGCGTGCCACTGTTGAGCAACTGACACAGCAAATGAATAGTGGGCCACTAGGCGTGTAAGCACCAAGACAGTGCAACGATCCCTCTTGAGGTTGGGGTTCCGAAGTAGGCGTATGGTACGTAACAGCACCCATGTTGACACCTGTGCATCGCCAAAAAGGCCTCCAATTCGCAATAGACTATCGCAAAGGGTTGCTTTCTCTGAAGAGTCGCGATTTCTGGTGAACAAAGTGGACGGACGATGGAGAATTCCTCGGAAAGCATCTGAGAGCAGGCATCCCGACACCATTGTTGGCAGACGACAGGCCTGTGGGGGATGTATTCCTGGTTTGGTCTGAGTGAACTGATACAGCTGGAGGGTGCACTGAATGCTGTTTGTTACCTGATGATCGTCGCAGACTAGGTACACCCGTTCATGTCGACAGTGTTTCCTCAGGGTGATGGCACCTTTCAACAGGACAAAGCTCCCTGCCATACGGCCAAAATTGTCCACGACTGGTTCGAGGAGCATGAGGACGAATTCAAGCTACTCCCATGGCCGCCAAACTCCTCAGACCTCAACCCCATTGAACATGTGTGGGACCATCTCGATCGCCATGTCCGCAAGCTGGACCCTCCACCACGCTCGGTGATGGAATTACGGGATGCACAGTTATATATATAACTATTAGGATCATTGGAGATTATTTTTCCTTACTTGGAACACGATATGGACTGAAATCTTAAAACCTGTTTTGTTTAAACACGATCTACTAGATACTAACGACCTGTTCATGTTACGCCGTTCTTCAAATCGTAAACAAAATACGATCGTATTTTAGCGAGTAGGCGACGTGAATTACGAAGAACGACGTAACAGAGAAACAACCAAGGAGCCAGGGGAAGGTGAAGTGGAAGGAGAAGGAGAGAAGGAAGGGGGCATTCGGATGGACCATAGAGATGGATGTGTTACCTTAAACCAAAGGTGGAAACTCCGTACCACTACAAGTCTGCGTGGTTTTAGTCCTCGCCAGGGCGGCGCTGCTGCCATGATGGGTTTAGAATAGAAGACGACTCTTTAGTCTACTTTTGGGATTTTGCTTTAGACGTTTCAATAGTATCAGCATTTTGCTTATCTTTTTGTTTCCAGTTGATAAATTTTACATTAGGGCTGTATTTTAACTTCAGTTTAACTGATACAATAAATTAAACACATGTTTAATGGACATGACTTTTTTTTATTAATTTATAAGCTAATTACTTTGGAATCCATAAGATAAACATCATTAACAGAAAGAATCGTTTTATTTTTACAATTTACATTGAGATTTTAGTTGGCGTTTTACATACTTCAGTTTCTCATTTGAAACTGCTTTAGAGAATTTTTTTAGAAAATACGGCAGTCTCATTTTTACAAAATGGATTATGAACATGGGAAATATTTTTGTTGCATGTTCATAGCTGCGAAATAAGCTTCTCCAGCTTAATCATTCAATATTTCCCTAACAATATCAATTAATAATGGTAGTCAACATTGCTTAATAATCCCTAGAATTAAACCGCAACTATGTAATGATTATTAACTGTGTAAATTGTTAAAATACGATTCTGTATAATAGTACATGTATATGAGAAACAAACTGATTATATCAATACAGAGGGACCGAGGGACGGAAAGCTTATGTTAATTGTGTTGTTAAATACAGTAGTTTGTTTTTATTTATGAAACAACTTAAATATTTTAATCACGCTAACATAATTTAAGTTAATCATGTTAAATTTAGTCTGTTTCTCTCTCTCCTTTCAGTATTTGCTAATTTGATTATTTACTTAGATAAAGTTGACTTGGCTGATTTCTTTTCCAGCAACTCGCTCACGTTTGAATTTCACTAGCGGTCCAGTTAGGCGGCCATTTTGAAAGACTGGAAAAGCTGTAAGCTTCGCCCCCCTGGGATGGACTAAACACAGCGATAAGAGCGATGGAAGGCAGTTTGAGTTTTTACGGAAGACAATATGCCCAGGAATGAAGTTGTCCGTCTCTGGGAATGATAGCCGTGAAGAGAATAATACGAAAATCGAAAAAACGGCAGAGAGAAGTCGGCGTGGCTTACAGGTGGTCTCCGTAGAACGACAGGAAAATACGCACCAGCGAGAAGCACTGATAAATACCTCGCAAATTGGCGTAAGTGTCTTTCCTTCATATATTTATGCTATAACGAGCCTACAAATAGACTATTGGACCCAGCTTAATAATTCTAATTGTAAATGTTATCGGGAATTTGAATTACGCCGAGTCAAAGGCATATTCGCGTACGGCCGAGTCAAAGGCATATTCGCGTACGGCCTAAGTGGATTCGTCCGAGACGGTAAAAGTCGTTGCTCTATTCATTAAAACGATGCATAAATCTGTATTTAGAGACTGTGATAAATTCCATTATCGGCGAAAAGTTTAAGATGAATTATGTGTTTCTTTGTCGTCATATTGAATTTTATCATTGGAATTAAATTGTGCAATCTTGCGCTCAGAGGATTTATTACTTGTTGATAGCTATTACACTATAGGAGGTTATCTTTCTTTAATGCTTTATATTCATTTGCAAGAACCCTCCTCATTACAGCTTTGAAGCTCATAATTCTTTTTATGTGTAACTTGGAGTTTAATGTGTGGCATTCGAATTTCATTAAGCCAATAATTGCTTATTGTGGCTTAAGGATTATCATGATAATATATGGATAAAAAAGTATGAGTTCGTTTTTTGCACGTTGACGGACTTGGTTTTCTTTATACGAACTTTTGAAAAGAGTTTGAGAGCGTCGCCTGTAATTTAAATATTAATTGTGATGACTGTCGTTATGTGTGGACTATTATCCCAAACGACTAATTTAGTTTGGAATTTTTTTTTTTTTTTTTATTTTATTTTATTTTATTTTTTTAGAGGAAGATACAATGACGCCGTCCGGGGACCGGTATGGTACAAAACCGACGAGTTAGGTCCCCGGGGGCTACTAGAAATAAATACAATAATGAAACGTACAGTTAGTAGTGACGTGTGGAGGAAAAAACAATATTCAAATATAAACCAAAACAAAACAAAACAAAACGGGGCAGGCCCAAATGAAAACGGTGAAAAGATACAAAAGCACTTAGAGTAATCGTTTTGAATACAAAACATTGATGAATGTAGACAAATAAAATTTAAATTAGTAATTTAAATTAATAATATAAAATAAAATTATGGGAGAAAAATACTAGAAAATATAAAAATTTAAGACTATTTTCATAACCTAGATAATATTAGGATCAAAAAAAAATTGATACAACTGGTGAGAATGCTGATTTAGCTGAATCCAGAAATTACTAAACAATTATAATAAACTTAAAAGATGTTGTTGACAAATATATTTTTTTTTAAAGCTTTTCTAAAGACATTATAAGTAGGTAAGATACGAATATCTAAGGGTAGCTGCGACCAATATTTGATGCCAATAAAAGAAATACATCTACCTAAATAGTTATTTTTGATTAAGGGTAAGCGAATATTACTGGCTATACGGGTTGGATAGGTATGGAAATGTTGATGTAGTCTTATATTTAGAGAAGAAGATAGGGACAATTGAGAGTTAGTGGCTTTATAAATAAAAGAACATAATTGAATAGCATAGAGCTGATGAATAGTTGGTATGCGCAAAAGCGCAAAGTAATGGGAGACTGAAAAAGACAAATTAAGTTTCAGTAGTGTACGTAGGAACCATTTCTGTAGTTTCAAGATTCTATTTAAATTATACGAGGTGGAGGATCCCCAGAAAATGATACCGTAGCAAAGTGAGGAGTGTATCAAGGAGTAGTAGAGGGTTAATAGAATATGGTTTGGAAGATATTGGAGTCTGGAGATCATCCCTTGATTTTTGTTTAATTTGGTTAACAAATTGTCAATATGGAGGTCCCAAGTTAAATCAGGGGTTAAAATTAAGCCAAGATATTTAAAAGAATTAGTAGCAGAAATCAATTGATTGTCATAATAAACTAAGGGGTTATTAGGAACGTTACGTTTGTTACGTTGAAAAAAAAACATGAGTTTAGTTTTATCAGTATTGACAACTAAAGAATTCGCTTCATTCCAATTTTTCAGTTCGGATAAAGCCAAATTAAGTGAAGAAATTAATTGAGAAGTATTTAGGTTAGAGAATAAAAGAGTAACATCGTCAGCGTAAAGAATGGGGTTAGTTAAAGAAAAAACCGTTGGTAAATCGTTAATAAATAGATTAAAAAGCAAAGGGGAAAGAATAGAACCATGCGGCACGCCATGGCTTCTGTTTAGAGTTAAGGAAGATTTACCAGAAAAAGCTAAAAAATAACGCCGATTAGTTAACAAATTAGAAAGCCAGGCCAAAGGTGGGCCATGTATATTATAAAAAAAAGACAATTTGTAAAGAAGTAAAGAAATAGGGATAGAGTCAAAGGCCTTAGAAAAATCGATGAAGATAGAAGCAACATATTTATTAGAAGACATTTCGGAAGAAGCAAATTCGATCAGATCGTAGCATGCAGTTTCGACATTTCGATTGGGAGTAAATCCATGTTGTGCAGGGTTAATAAGGTTATGAGAATAGACAAATTGGGATAAACGAATAAAAAAAAGCTTCTCGAAGATTTTTGCGAATACAGGTAGGGTTGAGATGGGACGATAATTTGAATACACATTAGGATCGCCTTTTTTAAAAATAGGAGTAATTTTTGTTAGCTTAAGAGTTGATGGATAAGAACCAGAGATTAATGAATGGTTGAAGATATAAGCTAATGGAGACGAGATACAATGTTTGATGGAGATTATGACATCAGAGCGTAACCCAAGGGGATCAGGGGCGGGAGAAGATTTAAGTTGCGATATAACTTTATCGACTTCGTCTGATGAGGTGGGAGATACAAAGAAAGTATGAGAGTTACGAGAAACATTGAAAGGGTAATTTAAGTTGGTGTTGATAGAAGAAGGAGAAGGAGGAAGGAGAGCACACAAAAAATCTGTAAGAGAGATAGTATCATGGTTATTAAATGATTGAGGCAAAACGTTAGAAGATGAAGGTCCTTTTAGCAGTTAATTTAGAATTTTCCATTTGGATTTATTAGAAGACATTTGTTTAAATAAGCGACCGTAATATTCCTGTTTCGATTTGTTTGCCTAGCGTTAGTTTTCATTCATTTACTTGCTATTAATGCAACGTATATTTTTATGGTATTTGCCGTAACCAGGAGGATCGTCACATCCGTTCCAAAGGATCTATGAAGCTGGAGTTCACACTTCATCCCCTAAGTACAAAGAGGACAGCTGCATCGGAGGTCCGTTAATTTCCACTGCGTTTGTGTTTTTTTTTTTGTTGTGTCGGCACAGGAAGAGATTTCTCCAGAGAAATTCATGTGCTGTGTGATCAATGCGATGCTATTTGTATCTGTTACAAAAACCATTTTACATTGAAATTACTACTAAATTAATAATTACCTCAAACTTTAGATATTTTTGATTATTTATTCAATTCAAGTAGAATTGTCATTAATATGATTTATTCAATTAAAATCTCTGCTACTTAAATTTATGAATTCTTTCGTCCCAGTACTTCTGTTCGGTGTCAATAAAATTTTATTCCAATATAATAAAATTTATCCCATACAGTTCATTTCGCTGATTTCCATTGTTATTTCAGGCAGTCAAAAATGTTTAAAATTTCACATGTACTATCACCCTCTGTCAGATTTCAAGCTTTTTTCTACCTGAATAGAATAATAAATATACTTTTAAATAAATTGCTCTCATTTTATTTTTATAAGAATTGTTAAATCAAATTTTTTCATAACATGACAAATTTTAAGATATGATATTTCAAGATGATATAATATAATATGATATGACATTATTCAAGAACAGAAGCGAACCCATCCATTTGTATAATCAGGAAATAACCCAGTGTTAGATTTTTATTTATTAATATGCTTTTATTAGATTCACTTGTAACTATGTCAACAAATCTTGGTAGTCGAATTCCAAAAAGGTAGAGAGCTGAAATTTGATGCACAAACGCACGACCGATGACAATGCATGTTAATTTTTTTTTCAAATCGGTTCACTGGTTCGTGTTCTAATGATACTAATTCATTTTTACGAACTGTCAAAATGCCACTACAAACGATTCGTTATGAAGAGGGTAAAATGTATCCGTTGTATATTGTTGCAAAATAATAAAATATAATAATCTTTTTCCTCTCTTATTTCTTTGTTGTGACAATGTCCACCGACACTGATCTATATACTAAAACTCTTGCGTGTATTTATTTATTTAATTCTGTAATTCTATCGCCTCCTAGAAGGTTTGAGCTAGCGACTTGAAATTTTCAGGGCAGGCTTATCAATAAAGGACCTGCTCTCTCGCCAAAAATCAGCCCCCTACGTTTTGAAGATTAGCGTGTTCAAACAGACAAACAGACAGAAAAACTACTTAAAAATGTTCTTATTGTATTCCGTTTCACTCCTCTCCAATCACCGGCCCTTTAGCTGAGTGAGTTTGACGCAGGTTCGGAGAGAAAAGGTGGAGAATAATGTTCACTTTTTCAGTATATTCACAGTCAGAAATTTCAAAATTTCCTCAAAAATGAATCCGAGCAACGCCGGGTATATCAGCTACTTCATAATAAATCGAAAAATAGTCCTGGATACTTTAAATAAATTTTAAATCAAATAACAAAATCCATGTTTTATGACCAATGTAACAACTAAGCTTTTAACATGCGAGTTTGTATGTTAATTTATGAAAACCAAAAAAATAATCCGGAAAACATAACATATCGAAAAATTGGATCCAGATAATTAAAAAATGAACCAAACAGACATTTGATCTCGTCAATTGCCATAACCGTACCAAATTTCATTATTTTAAACCTATTTTTGCTCGCAAAATATTGGAAAAATGCGAGAAATCGCATATTTTTACGGAGGACCGTAAGGGAGGCAAAAGGGGAAAATATGAAAAATGCAGATATTAGTTTTTTGCAAATTATGTGAACTATTCTTGGTTCAAATATCTAAGTCGTACGTTGGCCAGACGCGAATGTCAAAATTAGGCCTATTTTCAGATTATTTTGGATTTTTCCCCCCCCCTAATAATCGATTCTCAAATTTCAACTACTGCTTCCTTTTTTATAGGGAGTGCAAGTGTGACGTCAGTCCTTGGAATTCTTCAGTCACGTGACTCGATTTGGTTCCAAACAAGTCTTTTCGCTTCGGGATTTAACTTGGTTCCAACGTAGGGATGGAATAAAATCGTTTTGTATAAGCCCAGTGTTTATAACACATTTAATATGTGAAATTGTTTAGTTCCTCACTGCTCAAGAAGGAGCCAAAACAGCGATTTAGACATCCATCGTTTTCCCAAAAAAAGAAAGATCCGCGAACGATGGCATTCTTTTGTTAAGTGATTAAAAATGATTAAAAAGCGTTCTAATATTAATGTATAAATTATATAATGGTATTAAATGTCTTAATAATAATATAAATTACACAAATTAACATAATAATTTAAGAGATGTCATTTTTACTGGCCGCCCGTTTCAACGTTACTAGTACGTATATTGCGTGGTTCCAATGTTTGGAACCAGCGATCCCATTTTCTAGGTTCTCGGCCCCTTCATCGCGCAAATGACGTCAGCTGTGACGTAGTCACTTGCACTCCCTATAGGTCTTTTACATCCTCGTGCTCAATTTTGAAGCTCTCTACATTTCCGCATTAGAGTTAGACGGCAAAAATACAAGACGGGGGACCAATCTTTGGACTCTCCTGGCGCCCCTCACAAAGCGGAAATATCCCCGAGAACCTTCTCTCCGAATTTCGTTGCTTTATCTTTATTCCCCGCGAAGTTGCATCAAAATATCAGAAAATTTTGTGAAAGGCTCCCGAAAATCGAATTTTATCAGTTTTCGCACCCTTAAAATTCGAATATCGAAAAACAGGGAAACTACTTTTTTGGAACGATAGCTAGAAACCATCCTACAAAATTTCGAAGATATGCGTTTATTGGGGGCGGAGCCAAGCGACCGAAAGTGCAGTTTTTTTCTGCCCCCCCTGGCTGGGGTCCGAATTTCGAAAAACCCCGTCTTAGCACGCCCCTACGCTTTCCGTCCTATGATCTCACCGAGTTTCGAGTTGGTGGCTTCAGTAGATTTTGCTGTGCGTTGATAAGTCAGTCAACCATCTTCTTTATATACTGTATTATTTTTACTTCCATCCCCCCTTCTCCAGCTGACAATCAGATAATCGAGACAAAGTATAAATCTATATCGCAAATGCAGATTTTACGTTATTCATTACATGCCTTTATAACCAAATACTGTAATTACCCCCCCCCCCCCCA
>JAHWFO010001070.1:0-42201 GCA_023313115.1 Rhysida immarginata
CAAATAAAATTCTGTGTACGGCCCTGGTAAGTACCCACAGATTTTAAAGTACCCTCTTATCTTCGTAACTCTCAAACTATCAAAGAATAGCTCCAGTTCATTATTTAGGTAGTCTTTGAGTGTCTTTTTCCCTGTGCATTTCAATAAAAGAAAAGTGTTTGCTTTTCAAACAGTGCTTTTGATACTGTTATAATCATCTCATTTCCATTTGAATTATTATATATGTTTAGTCCAAAAGCATATTACCTGCATAAGCTCGAATATTGTTTTATTATAACCATTATCTTCTAAATAATAGCCATATACATAAGAGCCACATAAAACTCTTCGTGCTTTTAACAATTCTCCAACAGCATCTTCAATGAATTTGGTTTCAACTTCTGGGGAATTGCCTACATTAATTTAAAAAAAAAAAAAAGCAGCAATAAAAAAAAACATCAAATCAAATTTAAAAAAGAAAAATGTTTTAAACAAATTATACAAAAAAGAAAATAGCAGTTTTAAATAATTTTTTTCAGAGGGGATGTATCCCAGAATTATCTCCAAAGGAATAAGTTTTTTTTTTTTGTTTTTTTTTATTTTAAATGATGATGATACAACTTATGAGTTTGCAAGTACACAATCCCTCAAACAAGCTACTTTATTTCATAACAAAGCACAAGTCTAATTCAGTAGAAAGATTAGGATTATTTTCATAAGGGCCAAATCGATGTGGCCAGAGTCAATACCACCTAGACAGAAGGTCTGCACACAGAAACGTCACACTAAAGCGGCTATTGTTAATCATATTTCACCAATAATAAGCGCTAAATTTGGCCGTTTGATAATGATGTAACAATGTATGACATTTCTGTGCACAGGCCTTCTGTCTAGGTGGTGTTGCCAGAGTACAGGTTTATCCTTTGTTCAAGGAATAAAGAACAACAAACTGCTGACAGAATGATGAAGCTATATTCAAGATCAACAGAAACAATCTGTCTGGTACAAATCAATGTTAGTTAATCAAAATGAGTTAACATGGTTAAGTTACATGTAATTTTCATGCTTATATTGAGAGTAACATAATGACACAGTGCAGTGGTACGAAATTCAAAAAAGCAGGTCAAAATTATAAAATTAGCCTGGATACAAATTAAACTTTTAAATTTTGAACAAATTAAACTTTTAAATTTTGAAACAAAAATTGTTAAAATCCATAAAATATTCAATATTGACTAACTTTTTTGAATTTCATACCACTGTGCAGTGCATTAAACTGCTACATATTCCCATATGTAAAGCTGCTATAAGGTCTGAGCACCCAGTTTAATTCTCATGGGAGCATTAGACCAACACAATGGATAACTAAAAAGAAATTGCTTGACCCAATACATTCCTTTTTATTATGCTAAACACGTAGATATTGCAAGTACATCATCATTATCAACAAAAATTCAAGAAAGAAATCATATAATGCTGTACAGAATTTAATACTAAGAAGTTTCAGACCCTGCCATCCAGACAGAATTACTCTTATCTAGATATCGTAAGCATGTTTTTCTTTTAGATTTGAAATGGCAGGCATGCTTGAGAAATTTATGACTGAAGAGCTGTGTCCATCTTTTATGAGCAAGGACTTACTAAAAAGAATATTCATAAAGAAAAGCTTCTTGTTTACAGTGAGAAGTGTTTGTGACAGGTTCTATAAAATTCTGTCAAGGATGCTCAACAGTTGCTGACGTAGGCCACTTGGCCATCCATTTGATTACAACAGAACAACTGTGTGACTTGCAAAAGAGATTATTTGAGCTGGGAGCTAGTAATGATGAGGAGGGTGTTCTCAAAATTTAACTATGGTATAATATATGAATTTTTGAATATCCAGAAAGCATGTACACAAAGAATTGACTTGGGAATATATAAATATATAATTGTCCTGTCATATCGCTTGTTACAGAGTACAGAGATGAAGAATGATTGTTACTTAGAACAAGTTACGCAGAGAAAGTTATGCTTACTGCTTTTTTGGGGTTCTCATATCTGTATGTGTGAAAAGCCGGTATTGTATAGAATGCCTAAGGAATATGCAGAATGCCTGACGTTTTTAGGTAAAATATAAAATATCTGTTTTAAGTGATTATGTTGCATATTTTTCCTAGGCGTTCTTTACATAACATCGGTATTACAGAATGGCAAATAATAGGAACAGGTATTTGAAAGTAAATGAAGAAACTGTGACATTAAGTACGTTCTTACCATATAAACACGAAACCAGATATAGCATTGAGCTACTTGTTGGAGCAAGGAAGGCTAGAATATAATTTTGAATTACACTTAATTTTCTCTTTCACACAAAAATACTTCATGTTTTAGCATTTGGTCTTGCACATGCACCTCACGAATCCTAATAAGTCCTTGGAACATACGAGGGTTGTTTTTAAATATTGTAAGATTCGTTTGTAAGTATCTCCAACACTCCATGTGAACAAGCAGACACCATTTACAGCCGTGGCATCAGTAGATGTGCATCGCACTGTGTCATTAAATTATTTAAGATTCTTGAGGTTGCTGCTGATTGCGAAATGCGGTCGATTATTCAATTTTTGACAGCAAGAAACATGCCAGCAGAGGACATTCATCACCATATCAGTAAGGTCTATGGACCTAATGCAATGGACCTGCAATGTTGCTGCTCCACGACAATGAAATGCTACACTCCTCTGCTCAAACACAAGATCTGATCAGATTTTTTTAGTTGGGAACAACTTAACAAAAATTAAGCAAAATCTGTGGAATGGAACAATCAAAAAGGGAGGCAACCTGACCATTCGGCTTACGGTTCGGATCTCGCATCCAGTGACTACCAGTGTTCCCTATCTAAAGAGGTTCCTCTGCAGCCTGCACATCATCCAAGATGAAGAAATGAAAACTGCAGTCCCTCCTCATGCAGAAGCTTATTGAGCACTATGACAAGTGATTAAATAAACTTCGGAATTCTGTAGAAAAATAGTTAAAAGTATGTATAATCTGATAAAGAAGAAATTTTGAAAAAATAAATAGTAGTTTTGTTTTTATTATAAAATGGACCTTATTTTTAAAATAAACCTTGTACAATGAATTGCGATCTCACATACAGTTCATTCAAGATTCCTTCTGCAGTTCCAAATCAGTAAAAACAGTCTTTTGGCAATATAAAAGGCTTGACCATAATACCTTTTTTTGACACCATTTTATTAAGTAGCAGAGCACTTATTGGTTTTATAATGCTCGCCTGTCTGCTGTCCCCTTCATATTTTCTACATTTTTTGACGTAGAAGGTTGAAACACGAAACGTAGTTTACCATAGGCATGTCCTACTTCACTATATACTTTGGTTTTGATTGGCCAACTGGGGTCAGAGTTACGGGGGTGGGAGTTTAAGGGGACCAAATGATCTACGTGGAATATGAATGCGGGGCTTCCGCTCCTTTCCTATACCGTCCTTGAGAGGATTAATTTCTTGTTTTTCTGCCTTGGCTCACAAAGGTGACTGTACAATCCAATATTATGACAAGTAATGTTCTTATGCATGTGTGAAAGTTCTTTCAACATTCTTTCGGCCAACGGCCAAAATCAATCTCATGAAATACGTCAAATAAATCAGAGTACATTCACATAAAAATGAATAGCGCTGATGCTTTTTTAATTGAATAAATCTTACTTTTGCTATTTACCATAATTACGTCATAGCGTTTCAGCGGCCAATAGCGACGTGTTTCCTTCTTAGTAATCATCTTAATCTTTTTTACTTCATCCACTAAATTTGGGTAATTATTGGTGAGTAGTGGGAGTATTCTATACTCTGATCACAGGCCGTTTGGCATTGTATAGAATGCTTAGGAAATGTATGAAATCTAAATCATTTCAAATACTTTGCCTACAAAATTTAGTCATTCTATACAGGGTGGATACAAAAATGAGCCCCCCCCCCCTTTTATTTTCTTAACCAAAGCAGATATGTCAATTTTGATGAATCCAATGAATAGAAAGTTGTGGGTGACCTATCCTATGGTGTGCTTTTCATTATCCCAAATATGCAAATTAGGACACATTCAAATCCTATCTTAAAAATCATAACAGATACACAAAAAATTCCAATTTAAGACTTGTTCAGCATGGAATTCCAAACAAAACAAAAAGAAAATAATTTCAAAATTCAATGAACGAGTCTTTTGGTACAAGTCTTCAAATGGAATTTTTTGTGTATCTGTTACGGTTTTTAAGACAGGATTTGAATGTGTCCTAATTTGCATATTTGGGATGATGAAAGTGCTCCTTGGGATAGGTCACCCACAAATTCCTATTCATTAGATTCATGAAAATTGACATATCTGCTTCGGTTACAAAAATAAAAGGGGGGGGGGATCATTTTTGTATCCACCCTGTATATTCCTTAGGCATTTCATACAATGCCGGATATAACTCATTGCCAGTAACATATCCATACAGGGTGCAGCAGGTATTTGAGAACAAACTACGTTCACAGGTAAAAGGAGCAGACAATTAAGATATCACAGAGCCTTTAATACAATTTACATTTTTGTACAAAGGACTACAAAACACATACTGTTATTCAATAAAACTACCATCCACCGCAATGACAGCCTCCATACGCTATCGAAACCGCTGGCAAGCAGAAGTGAGATTGTTGTGTGGATGCTTGTTGGACTCTCTCTCAACGATGCCCCAGATATAACAGTCCAAAGGATTGAGATCAGGGAAGCATGTGGTCGTGAAGATTCGTAGTCATCCATGCTTGGGTGTTGTGGGTCTTATGACTTGGAGCAGAGTAATGTTAAAAAACATATGGCCTACCATGTGCTACAGCAGTAATCCAGGGCTTCACGACTTGTCAACGCAACAGTGTAAGCCTCATTAACCTGCAGCTCCCTCCCGAGTGCCCTTATGGACTTCCCAGGGTCATCGATTGCAGCTTGGACAGAATGGATAAATTCTGGCGTCCTGATACGGTCCAAGCGCCAACAATGTCGTTTCCTCTGTGAAACGGTTGGTACATCACCACTGGTAGCGTCCAGTTCTCCCTGAACTTTGAACACGAACGAACAGGCGACTTTCAGCAATGCAGCAATCTCGGAGTCGGAGTGTCCTGCAGCCAAGGAGATGATGACAGCATGTCGCTTCATTTGCTGGGTTATCTTTAGATCCGCCATGTTTATCTGCCTCGTTTCGGAATTGTTAAATAGCATGATGTATTGGCAATTACGTCATACTCATGTGTTCTCAAATACCTGCCGCACCCTGCATTCAAGAGAAATATCAAAAGCTGCATTTACTTATAATTAAGTTAACTTTACAACTATTTTATACTCACAAGCGAGATCAGACATAGATGTGGCCAGTAGCAGCATTTTATCCTTAGCTACCTTCAATAACGGTTCCTCCATCTATAAAGAAAGCACATCAAATATAATTATTCTTCGCTTTAAACTCTGTAATGGTGTTCTCTCCAGATGTTTATCAGCTTGATATAAAGGAGAAATAAATGAAATTGGCAGAATATTTTAAAATATAAAACTATGAGAACAGATATATAAAAGAAAATCATTTTAAAATTGATTGTTTGTTTTGATTGATAAGATGGTAAACAAGTAATTGCCTCAACAATCAAGAAACGTATCATAGTAAAATGCATGCTCTGTCCAAACCTCATTTAGGCCTACGTAAAGCGGTCACTGACACGATTTTGTTAATGCAAAATTTCTTCGTTTTAAAATCAAGTGGCAATTGAAAAAAGCATGTTTAATTGAAGTATGTTTTTGATCACACAGTTTCCATTATCCTAATTTGGCTTTCCTGTGAGAGTGGTTGAGTTTAGGTCCAACACATTAGTGCATAGGTTGGTTTGTTTATTAGAAATTTTGGCGTCGACTACTAAGGTCATTTTTCGCCTTTTACACAAGTTATATCTGTACACAGCCCGGGACAAACACAAACATCCATGCCCATGGCGGGATTCGAACCCACGATCAGGTGGACTCAAGAACTAGAAAGCCCGTGCCCTAGCCCTCTCGGCCACCTGGCCAGCTAGTGCACAGGTAGTTCGCAGAAACCTATTAATGGAACACGTGGTGGTGTTTACTTTTTTACATGTGCTTTTGTTCATGTTATAGATGGAGTTGAACCAAACTTCACTAGCTGTTTACTCCTTTAAGGAATGCAATTCGACAAAATGTTTGAGGAAAGTTCTGTTTATTTTAAGGTGCAGAACATCGCTAGGTACTCACGACATCCTTTTCAAAAGCACCCTTATAAAAGGGACAAAACTTCTTTATTTACAGAAATGGTTTAAAATGACAGAATTAAAAAACCTGATAGATTGTATTAAAAAAAAAAGAAAACAATGGTAGGGGAAGGGGGGATAGCCAATTGGAGTATAAAATTCAGGACTATTCCCATAAATCAAAACTAAACATTCTAATACTCCAGATAAAATTCTGATTGTATTAAGCCAAGATTCTACATTAAAAATTTACCCTAAAATGTTGGCTCCATCAACTATATATGGCCTAAGGGCTGAAAATAGATTACATCATAGAAATCAGCAACAGAGTGGAGGATTGCAAAAATGACAAAACTTGTTTGTGATTTAAGAATAGGCTCAGGCATATTCTTGGCTTTTAAAATTTCAGTGCATTCCAAAACAGGGGTCTTGAATGGGTCGTCAGATGCTGGGTATCCTAAAGAGGACCGACAGTTTTTAAAATGAAATAGCTGGCAAACGGCGACAGTTATTAAAGCTACTCTTGCAGGGGATTACTGTGTGTAGTCAGTAATTTATTTTGGTATGTTTCTTCGTGTTTTGTGGATCGATCTTTTTGGAATGCCCGTAATTTAATTCTTAAGAGCTTGCATGTTTTGTGTTTGCTGTCATTGCAGACCATAGGCGTCCAGTGATGCTTGCCAACTCATCTGCAACACTACTGGTTTTGCCTGTAAATTTCTCGTACACCTATTTTACTGTATTCAAATGGCAGGCGAGTTAGCAAAGATCGTTGGACATCTAATAGAACCAAATCTGCAAGCTGTAAAGAAGGTCATTACGCACAGTCTAAAAAAATCAGTTTGCAAAATACAAGGAAACATACCAAAACAAATTCCTGACTTCACACATTAATCTCCTGCAAGAACAACATTAATAACTATCACAGTTTGCCTGCCATTTTAAAAACCGTCAGCCCTTTTTAGGACACCCTGTACATATATGGAGAATGAATGTGATGAAGCTAGTATATATGTAATATACTGATATATTACAACAGTGTTTCTCAAGATAGGAGGCAGCAGGATCATTAGTGGGGTAGGGGGCGTTGGCTCGAAACATGTGAATGATGTGTGGCTACGATCGAAGCCCACACGACCTATACGAAGCCATGGCACCACGTCACTTGGCATTGTTAAAACGTCACGAAAACTGATGGGATATTTTAAATATGAATTTTGTATTTTAGATAGCTAAGTAATACAGCATAATAAAATGCATTAATGCCAAACATGGGTCATTTACTTTTTTAATAAATCATTTTAAATTTTAAATATCCTTATTTTGTTTTTAAATTTCTTTCTGCAAGATATCACAAAATCCATCTGTTTGTATGATGTCACAAAATCAGTGCCACGGCTTGTTTAGATCAGGTCAGCTTCGTTGCGATCCAGTTGTGAGCTTACGTAATACGAGGGCTGTTTTTTTTCAACCTGCGATGGGGCATAAAATAAAGTCAAGTGTGAATAGCAAAATTACTTTTCAACATTTGTCATACAAGTGGGAAGAGTTTTCTAATACCCTCTTCATAGAAGTTTGCCCCCAGCATGTTAAGACATGTCTCCACGGAGTCTTTGAAGCTCTTCGTTAGTGCCGACCTTCCACACCTTTCTTCATCTCTCAAAAAAGATGAAAATGACTCAGCGCCAAGTCTGGGCTGCATGCCAGTTGATAAAGCATTTCCCATTGAAATTGCTCAAATTGGGTTACCACTGCTGTATGCGGTCATGCGTTGTCTTGAATCAAAACAATCCCAGAAGACAGCATGCCTCGTACCAACGAAGAGCTTCAAGACGCTGTGGAGATCTATTTCAACATGCTAGCGGCAAACTTCTATGACGAGAGTATTGGAAAACTCTTCACCGGTTTGAAAAATGTCTCAATCTTTACAGTGGCTACGTCGAAAAGTAATTTTGATTGTACTTGACTCCTGGTAATAAAATCATTTTATTATTCACATTTGTCTTTATTTTATGCCCCATCGGAAATTGAAAATAAAAATAGCCCTTGTAATTAACTGATCGTCGATCACAATAGCAAAAGAGAATTTTTAAAATTTATAAATCCTTTCACTTCTATAATTAAATGACAGTGAGAGCAGTTTATTAAGCAAGCCTCTTCACAAGATGCCATCTGCCCTTTCAATCCATTGTAATATCTCGCTCCCTTCTTCCGAACCAGGGACTTCCCCGATCCCATGGTCTGTGATTCCCAAATGAATTTTTTAATAATCTCCTTGGTATTTGCAGAAAGCTTAAGATGTGGGGGAGGAGGGGAAGGCATTACTAAACTTTGTATATGCTAAGGAGGCATTCATAGAAATAAGTTTGAGAAATACTGTATTACAACACCATATACAGTCCATACAATAATACATTATGGAGTACTTTAATTCACTCCCCCCCCCCCCTCAATTTCAGGTCGCAAAATGCTATTGCAAAAGTGAATTCTCGAAAACAAGATAGCAACAAACTTTCATCTAAAAAAATCAGCGATCATTAAAGCTTTTCAACCATCATTGTGTTCATCTTTCCAAGTTGTCCAAGAATGTTTCATCAAGCAAGCTAATGCAGCTTAGTACATTAAACGGTCTATACAAAATAAAATAACTTAATTCACTGTTCCTCAATTTCCCATCCACTTTTCCATCACCAAAATTTATATAGTGTGCAAAGCTCTAAGCCAATAAGTACTGTGGGCAATTGTGTTGATTGGTGATGCCATTGTAAGCACGACGGCCCCTGGCCAATTTATTAGGCGCACATGGAGAACCATTTAGCTTTCCAAGATATTCCTTTGCTATTTCCAAGAAAAAGATATTCCTTTGCTGAGCTGGCCAGATATGAAAAATTCGCTGAATATGAATCCCATAGAAAATGTTTGGGAGCTCATAAAAAGGGAAGTGGCAAAAGAAGTCATAACCACCAAAACCCAGCTGATTGAGAAAATCGTTCACGTTTGGAATCGTCATCCTTACATTAACAGCATGCCACGCAGAATCACAGCATTCATTGCTGCCAAAGATGGTTCCACTAAATATTGATTTAGTATTTTTTTTTCCCCTAAAAACTTTTACTTACTTACTTACTTACTTTTCAAACCCGCTTATCCGTTAGGGTCGCGGGGGCAGCAGCCCTATGGAGGATCTCCAGCGATCGCGATCTTCCGCCATCAGGCGCATGTCCTCCCTGGTAATATCCAAGCGACTCGAACCCAGATTCTCCATGTAGTCTAGCCACCTGGTTCTAGGCCGACCCCTTGGTCTCTTACCCACCGGCTTGGAAAATAACAACTGCCTAGGAAGACTAGTTTCCGGCATCCGTATCACGTGGCCATACCAGCGCAACTGAGATCTCTCAATGCGGAGAAGTAGCGGCTCAACACCTAAAGATTCCCTTATTGTGCTGCTGTACACTCTATCTAGTAGGGTAACACCTGCCACACCTCTCAGGAATCTCATTTCGGCCGCTTGTACCCGCGATCGCACTCTTTCGGTCATTACCCAAGCCTCATGACCATAGGTGAGAATGGGGACAAAGATAGATTTGAAGACGGAGAGCTTGGCTTTGTTACCCAGCTCTCGTTTCGTTACCACGGATCGCCACAGTTCACGTCTGACACAGCCTGCTGCACCGATCCGAGCATCCAATTCTTTCTCCTGCCGTCCATCACTCGTGAATGCAATCCCGAGATACTTGAACTTCTCCACCTGTCTCAATGAGGCTCCCCTAACATGGAGAGCGCACTGAGCAGGCTGTCTTGAAAGAACCAGAACCTCGGTTTTAGCCACACTGATCTTCATCCCAGCTTCTTCACATTTGGCTGCAAACCGGTCTAGTGCATGCTGAAGGTTCGTGCGAGAAGACCCAAGCAGGACAAGGTCGTCCGCAAAGAGCAACCTCTCCACCAGGCAGTCGGCCACACAAACACGCTCATCGCCTCGGCTGCCCCTGTCTATCCAGTCCATAAAAATAATGAACAAGATGGGCGACAGTACGCACCCTTGGCGGAGTCCAACACCCACGGTGAACGGTCTTGACTTAATGCCATTTATCCGGACACACATCTCAGAGCTTTCGTACAGAGACATGATAGCAACCAGTAATTGCCCATCCACTCCATACTCTTGCAACACTTGCCAGAGCTTCTCCCGAGGAACCCTGTCATATGCTTTTTCGAGGTCCACAAAGCAAGCGTAGACCTCTTTTGCATACTCCCAGGATTTCTCAAAGATTTGCCTTAGAGCAAAGATGTGATCCGTCGTGCTTCGGCCAGGTCGGAAACCACACTGCTCCCCTGACAGTTTGGAGTCGACTATTTCCCGACTTCTCTTCTCCAGACACTTAGCGTACACTTTCCCAGGAATGCTGAGCAAAGAGATGCCTCGATAGTTGTTGCAATCTCTCTGATCTCCCTTTTTGAAGATAGGGATCACAATTCCTGTCTGCCATTGCTTAGGGGCCTGTCCAGATATCCAAGCAACCTGACACACTCGAGTCAGCCACAGGATACCATCCTGATTTAAGGCCTTTAACATCTCGGACCGGATTTCATCATCACCTGCAGCTTTGCCAGTCTTCAGGGACTTAATTGCCCATCTGACTTCTGTTTCAGTGATACTACCGTGACTATTCTCCGCTCCAAGGTGCACCTCGTATGCCTCAGTTGTTGTTGTCACCGGATTAAGAAGAGATGCAAAGTATTCCTTCCACCTATGCAATACGCTCTCCTCCGTTTTCAGAAGCCTCCCATCTGAACTCTTAATAGTTTGTGATGAAAGAGACTTCTTTCCACGGAGGCGGCGCACGGTCTGCCAGAACACCTTGTTTGCCGAACCATAGTCTGCCTCCAATTTCTCCCCGAACTTCTCCCAGGCCTTGGCTTTAGCTGTTGATACTGTCTTTGCTGCTGCTTTTCGCGCCTCAGTGTACCGCACTCGACTCGAAGTTGACTTATTTGCAAGCCATAGCAAATAAGCTTCCTTCTTTGCCTTGACAGCTTCTTGGACTTCACCGTTCCACCATGCAGTCCTTTTCTCACCGCCCTGCGCCACACTCAGCCGCTTACGACCACAGCACAAAGCAGCCGAAGTAATCACAGCAGTTTTAAACAACTGCCACTCCTCTTCAACAGTACCACGATCACTGGGTAGTTCTTTGAAACTTGAAGATATGCTATCTGCAAAGGTCTTCCTCACAGCTCTATCCTCCAGTGCCTCCCATTTGATGCGCCAAGTTTGTCTGAACCTAGTATTTCGCTTGGTTGGCATGGATTCAGAGAACCGCAAAGTGCAGACAACAAGGTGGTGATCAGTTGATAGTTCTGCCCCTCTTCTCACACGAGTATCCAACACTGATCGGAATAAGTCAGCTGAAACAATTACAAAATCAATCAGTGACTTCTGGTCCATTGCATCCCTGTACCAGGTATACTTATGGACATCCCTGTGCTGGAAGAAGGTGTTTGTGATGGAAAGTCCATTGTTGCAACAGAGATCCAACAAGCACCTCCCATTCGCATTTAAATCGGGGTCACCATTCCTCCCAATCACGCCCCTCCACGTTTGGTCATCAGCCCCTACGTGTGCATTGAAGTCGCCCATCAGGATGACAGAATCTGCACTCCCTCTCCTGCTAAGAGCAGCATCAACTTCATCTAGAAAAAGTGGGTACTCTGTGACTGCATTCGGAGCATATGCAACGAATAGAGAGAGAGACCGTTTCCCTATCTGAAGCCTCAGGAGACACAGTCTTCCACCTAAGGGGGTCCAATCTGCAACATAACCTGCCAGCCGGGGACTTGTGAGTATCCCCACTCCCGCCTGGGCAGTCATGTTAGGGTTGACACCAGAGTAGAAAAGCTTCCACCCTCCTTCTAAGTCCACAGTTCCAGAACCCGGACGTTTCGTAGAGGTAATACCTATGATATCCAGTCGATACCGTTTGGCTTCCTCCACTAACTCTGATTCCTTTCCTGTTATGGAGAATACGTTCCAAGTGCCGATTGACAGCACCCGATCCCGTTGTCGCTTTACCAGTTTCTCCTCCTGGGTAAAAGGCATGCGCTGCCCCCGACCGTTTCCCCAAGCGCATAGCGAGTGCACTGGTGGGGCTTCTCGGAGGCATTGCTCCGAGATAACAGCCGGGAGACTGTCGACTATTTTTCGAACGAGAGCCTCTGCCTAACTCCCGAACGCGGGTGACTTTAACCTGCGCCACACCTGATGCAGTATAAATTCTCTTATTTGTCAAACTTTTGATCTTTAAAATAAATGTATATTCCTTATTAATTCATGCGTTTCATTTAATATTTAGGTAACTAAATAGATATTTTCCATTAAAAAAAACATCAAGATTACAATAATCCTCATTTATTTAGTTGATATTCGTGGCTCTCCGAAATAATGTAAGTGTGTCTAATAAATCGGCCAGGGACTGTATATAAACTCAAACTGTGAAAGGAATTTCAAACAGAATTTGCATTCTACACTCTGCAGGATTCATGTTCATTTGATTTGTTTACAATGTGCTGGATACAGATAATACATGGATGACTATTATACATGGAAATCAATAAAAAAGTAGATGCGTATTATGCAAGGTTGCATATTATGCGTGACTGCTTATCTGAAAATTACGGCATCTTATTTCAAATGAACATGTGGTGATTCCTATGCAGTGGCTTCACTTGAATTGCATTTTATTTCATATACTGTTTTGTTCTGGCAGATTTCTTTATTATGTTGGTTCTGTTAACCCATTTTTTTTTTTTTGAGGGAATTATTCATTCTGAATGCTATTTTTAGTCCTGTATGTTTTAAAAAGTTTGTGATTTTGTATATATCTTTTCCAAGATGCAGTTTAAAATGTTCCCACTTTTTCTGGTTATTGGGATATATTAAATTTTTATGATTCTTGTTGAATAGATTATCTACTAATTTTATTTAATTCATTCATATGCGCAAAGATATTTTATGGCATTCATTTCTTTGTTCGGTTAACTTGACTTTCGGATAATCATGGAATTAAACGAGGCAATTTTGTAGAATATGGGTTGGTTTGATTTGTTGTGTATTACTCTTGTTATTGTTTCTTGTTTGCTTTCTGTATATTAGAAGTCGAAGGATTTTTGTGTGCTATTCCATTTTATTTTAAGGTTCTACCTTGTTTATTTTATTATCATATTTCATTTCCATAATAATACAATCATATCAAGTGATTAGTATGAAAATAATGCACTTAAAATTTTTTAACATAAATAAAATTACCTTGTGACTGTTTTCATGATTCCTGAATCTTGTATAATAATGAACAAATCGATTTAATTCTTGCATCTGTTTATTGCGTAATTCAGCCTGAAAATTATTTAAATCAAACCAAAATTATTTCATATATCTTTATTAAATGTAGGGTATGGGATACATCTTATATTATTACAAGATTTTATATGCACGCAGTTTGCACGGTAATTAATTTCACATTCAATTCATGTTGTTGCAAAGCTCGCACATTCAAATTGTTTCGCGTGACGAACTCACATGGTCTCCTTTATTTATAGTTTGTGTCTATAAATGCCCTATCATTCCTAACCTTTTTTATGATTTTAATTTTGTATGTATTATCCTATCGCATTTTTATAGCCGCCCTCTTATTACCTCCTATTTGTCCTCCTTCCTGTCCTATTCCAACACGTCTTCAAATTCATCTCCTGTCCTCCCATTTGTTCTCTTCTACTTTTTCAGCCAATACTGTCTTACTATTCCCTATGCTAACTATATATAAAGTCGTCCTTTAGTACTCCTTTCATAACTTCAGGATAATTCTCTAATATTCTATTTGCCTTTAGAGAATTATCCTTTTTGCTTTGATAAAGGATAGTCTCTATCCGAAACGTCAGCTTTTTACTTTTATTTTGATTTTATTTATTATTTATTAATTATTTTGTTAATTATTACTTATTTTTTTATTTTTAATTAATAACTATTATTTTTTGTATATGAATATCTTATATGAATGTTTATCTATATTTTCTTTAAGTTTCGTGTTGATATAGTCAGATTCAGGTAGCTTTAAAAATTCTTTAGAGACCAATTATTTAGTTCCAGGACTGTGAAATGTTCTCTTCGACCTGCTTTCTTCAACAACTTGCTCGCAAATGAATGCGAAGTGATACATATCGTGAATGATCACATGACTGCAGTTTGCAAGTAGAGCCAATTCCTAAGGTTACCTGAATCCGGTTATAGACTGAGTGCGCAGGAAGTAGGAATGCACATGCACCACTTTCTGTGCCTTCCTTCACTTCCGACCATAGAATTGTCGAGGCAGAAAAGAGTAAACAACGAACGATTTAACCAATAAAAATGCTGTAATGTGGTGCACCTAGTTCAATCAATTCGCAAAACGCAAATTTATTGAGTAAAGTAACATTTCATCGATTTCCGTGTACCGTTTTATGATCTCCAACTCAATAAAAAATTAATGATAAATCACAGTACTCAGCAGTCGATCTGAATAATTTTGACTTTTAGTCACAGCCAACACCTGAAGTGCAGTTATTACGAAAGTGAAAATACATCTAGACATGAAATAAGTTAATGTTTGTAAACACGCACTCAGTCTATAGCTGACAGATCCAATTCACATCTGCAATTTTCGTTCTTCCGCTTACAATGTTATGAAAGTTTATTGATCTTTAAAGTCAGAAATCTTCTCTGAGTACAAAAATCGCAGATGTGAAATGTTCTATTAGTGCGCAAATGTGTGTCTACGTAGTGCTGCCATCTGTCTTTTCTTATTGGTTTCGACTTCAGAAATATGTTTTATCAGTAGCTAGATCTTTAGCGCAATGTGCCATATTTGTAAGCACACTTTAAATTTAATTTAGGAACATTGTTTATGGCCTCTAAGGTAAACAAGGAAACCTGGGCCTAGTGATGGTAATCCCAGGCACTTTCAGGATACAAAATGGATCACAAGCATGAAGACTACAAGTGGTTTTTTTCACTTTTCGCAGAAAAATGATAGCTTATAAATATTTATATCTATATTGTTACTGATGTATTTTATTTGTTTCAAATAATACAACTTTGATGCAGAATATTAGCATATGGCAAATTTGCTAAGTACAAGTAAATTTGGAAGTACTGGTACATGTATATTGAAGAGCATAAGTCCCATTCCCCCACTAAAAAAGGGAATGGAATGAACTTAGATTTAATAATGTTAATTCTGGGCACATGAGCTTCAAAGTAAAAATTAAAAACTTAAATTTATTAAAAATTTTATGGATGGAACAAACGAATTCTGAAATCACATAATTAGAATATAAATTTTCATTGGTTAAAAAATTAGAATATTTCCTTAATTGGTTCACAGTGTCAGAAAATGCAAATGAACACACAAATAAATTATCTGGTATAAATATACACTGGATAGAATGTGTGCGTAAAGAGAGCTAACACTACGGGAGAAAAAGCTGACATTTTACCACTACTAAAGAAGTAACCATTGCCCTGTTCAAAACGGGACAAAGCCAGAAAAAAATCGGTTAACAAGGCAGATACCCCAAGCAACTGTTTCAAGGATACTGAAACAGCACCATGACAATGGATAATATGCTAATAACCGAAGGAAATGCAAACATAAGCCTTCCACCACAGCTTGGATGGATAGATGGATTTTCAGCCTGCATCTCCCCTTTTATCCAGGAGATTAGCTGGTTGGGATGAAATGATGATGGTGAAATAGACAAACACAAACATCCATGCCCTTGGTGGGATTCGAACCCGCAACTCGCTGGTTACGAGAGTAGCCAAGACCTGCACCTCAACGCTCTCGGCCACTGAGCCGGCCAAGGATCCAAGCTTATGAACGAAATCAAAATTTTTACCGGCCCTGAAATCGTTGACTGGCCTTGTAATGGTTTTAGATAGTTAACCGAAGCTATGAAAAATGAATTCCCTATAATAAATAATCAGGGTGTCAAGCAAAACGATTTCGTAAAATTCCCTGCCTTTCCCCTGATTTTTCCCAGTTGATCAAGTAATTTTCCCTGATCATCAGCAACAAAAAAAAAAACAAAAAAAAAACTATCTGTTTTGAACTTTGCATATTTTTTTGCTTACATAAAGTTTTGATTCATTATGCCAATAAATTTAATTATCTCCATTTAGAATCAACTAAGAAAGAAATGAAAGAAGTTTTTTTTTTCTTTTTTTTAAAGAAAATAATTTACTATAATTGCTCGGAATGCACACAATCAAGTGATTTTTAGGCTCCCATAATTATTTATTTTTTTCCAAATAAAAGTGATTTATTTTTCCAAACGTTTGATGGCAATCTGCCATTCTTTATGCAATATAGGATCTTTAGGGTATAGAAACAATGTGATGGCATTTTACGGTTTAAATTACTTTCTTATCCTATGAGAAACTTGCTTAAGCAATGCTTTAGCGATGAACTGGAAGAGCTCTTGAAGCAGTGGCGCCCTCTTGCAAATTAGTTGGCGGACTAAAGTGGGTTTCACAAATAAAAAGTTATTCGCGGATCCGCTTCCAAAAGCGGCAGATAGTTGGGGATAACCGCAAACGCTTCTCGTTTCATGAAAAAATGCGGCACAGCAAGCGTTTGCATCTGCTACTGCAATCTGATTGGTCAGTGGTTATGACGTCATAGAAATCACAACATCAACTCCTTGCTTGTCCGCCATTAATCGCCCGCTTGCCGTGTTTATTCTATTCTTGACTGAAATGAAGTCGGCCAATGTGCAGATTCAAACTGCCCCTAACTCTAATTCTATGTTTGTGCATGGTACGTGCTATTGCCTTCCCAGAATTTACATGTAATTTAGTTTTTCTAAATGGCTGGGCCACTGCTGCCGCTGCCGCTGCCGCCCAGGTTCAACACGACGAACTTCGTCCGCAAGCTCTGCGGACGATGTGCGGCACTCAACCGCTCAGCTCGAATTATTTGTGAAACGGTTTGCGGTGTGGCGCTCCAGACGGATGCCGCTCCGCGCCCAGATCCGCTCGCCGCAAGGAATTTGTGAAACCCGCTTAACCCCATTGGCCGGCCAAGGACGGACATGAATTTGCTTTTTACTGAGATATTTCATGGTCATCTTTGATGTGTGACTGGAAAATGGTCACACATTATTCATCGCACAAATCTTCGACTGAAAGCAGCATAAAGTGTTCTAGTATTATTGATAAACTTTCAAATTTAGCACAAAATAGTATGCACAACTGACCATCTGCAATCATGTAGCCCCAGACCGAAGTAGCAAACTTAACAGAAAGCTAATTGTTGAATTTAATTGGCTTATCATTTAAGACATTTTGTAATTTTTTTTATTTGGTAATTTCTACCTTCATCATTTTTTGTGTAAAAACCCCTCCGTCTTGTCAGCAGTTCCGCCTATAATTTTCGTCTTGTGTTCATGGATTTTGCATCTACTTTCTGAGCGCTGTCTTCTACGAATGTTCTCAAGTGTTATCCAACGCACCAGTTAGCGATTTCATCATGGAAAACTTTCATCATGGAGAATATTTCATCTTGGAAGATGTTCATCATGAATAACATCACTCAGCCTGTTAATTGTATGTATTTCGATTTTATTTATTGCAAACTTCAGACCATGGACTTTAGATTTTTAAATGCAGAATTTTCGTATCATTCATTAATATCATGCTTTTTAAATTGGTGTTTAATCCGTGTTTTATATTGGCATAGTTGATTGATCTAAAATGAAAATGACGGGTTTTTAGACCTAACTTTATCAATTGGAAATATTTTTGCTGAAATTTTAAAATAATTCTTGAAATTGGATATTTATATTGTTACATTTGGATTGTTACATTTAGGTTACGGGGTTGGCGGGCTGTTGTCCTTCGTGGTAGATTCATATTTCTTTTTTGTTGTTCAGTTAATTTTTATGTTGGGTTAATAAATAATTTTCGTGTTTAAATTAGGAGGATTTCCATATATTATATTTAACAGAAAGCTCGAGACAGCTCTTCAGAAAGGTTTCATGTTCAAATCGCCATACTCATGGTCCTTGTACACTAAAAGTGATTATGTCAGTAAAGAGCACTTTTTCAGTTATCAGCGTCCCACATCAGCCGTTCTATGCACCACCTTATTCAAACTTGACGTTGCTTATACTTCAATCGTGGTTTATGCTTCGGTGCCCATGATCAGAATCCCATGTGACGCAGAGGCCTTTAACTGTTGAGGTGATGCATGCGCTCAAGATCGTGTCTGCATCTATCTTACAATATTTAATTTTCCAGAAACTGTATATCATCTTACCATTGTATTAAATCATTCTTTCAACTTTTAAATCGGTGCATTTCGCTTTGCAAGCTCAGTAAAACAGTCTATTTCTCACAGGAATTCATTATGGAGCGTCGCTTTGAAGAGCTCCTGTCACGGTGGTGACATCTAGTGAATGTAGTTTTGCGGTTTAACCCCATTCCCCGTTTATGAATCCGATTGAAAATTTGTGGAAAATTATGAAGAAACAATTACGAATCGAAGTACCAAAAAATTGTATTGTATCTATAAAAGAATTTGGGCATCTAGCACGGAGAGCAATTTTCTGCACTTGTTAAAAGATGTCGTTGGAGCAAAAGAAGAAGCTACTCAATATTAAGGACTGTGAAAACCAAGAAATTTCCGTTGTTTTGTTTGTAAAACCTCATTTTTCAGATTAATTTAATTTTTCTGCTGACGTATTCTAATTTTTTGAACCAGCAAGTGACTGTATTCTAATTTTATGATTTTAGATGTATTGCTTTATTTACATGCAATTTGGTTAAAATACCTTACTGTACAACTGAACATCTTACATTTAACTAATATTTAAATAAATAAAAGAAAATAGTTTGATTTCACATGTGATGGCCTAAATAAGTGCAGTGATTTTCTCCTTATTTTAATATTCTTAGTCAATGTTGTAATATTCTGAAGAGATATTGATGTTTTTGAGTGACTTTCTACTTAAATTTAGATTTTGCCTTGCACCAGGAATACACATTTAGCCAAGTCACACTCAAAAGTCTAGGCTTCTTCTCCCTTAAAGCCTTTAATTTGGCCTTTAAAAAAAAACTTACACTGTCCAGCCACTTTATTAGATATACCCATCTAGTAGCACATTGTACCTTCCCTTTGGTCTTCAAAACCGTTTAAATTCATCAAGGTGCTGAAAATGCTCCCGAGATATTATGTA
Source organism: Rhysida immarginata (assembly GCA_023313115.1). Lineage (NCBI taxonomy): Eukaryota > Metazoa > Arthropoda > Chilopoda > Scolopendromorpha > Scolopendridae > Rhysida > Rhysida immarginata. The sequence goes on from JAHWFO010001070.1 coordinate 19,529, forward strand.
CCAAGCATAAATCTCGCAGTTTCAAACATTTGATAGGAGTGCAGGCATGGAACAAATATCCCTTTGTGACACATCCCTTAAATTTTTTCAATTGGCTTGAGATTCGGTGATTCGGTGAGCACTGTAGCAAAGAAAAGTCATCACCAACCATTCATAGTGATGCTGGCTTTGTGCAACTGCGCATTATCCCGCTGGAAATATCCATTTATGTCTTTGCATCTAGACGTGAATCCGGGGGTATCAGTGGATCCAACATGTACCAGGTAAATATTTCTCGCACATACCCTTTCTGCACTGATTTCCACAATTGTCAACAGGTATGATGGATCCATGGATTCATGTTGTTTGCACCAAATACTATGTCTGCCATTAACATGATACACCAAGAATTTCAACTCATCAAAACAAGTGACGTTTTTCCAGTCGCCATTGCACCAGTGTTGTGGTGCTTTGCACACAGAAGGCATGCCTTCTTGTTCGCCTTCGATACCAATGGTACCCGATGTGGCCATCGACTGTTGTACCTTATCCGCAACAACGAGTGTCTAAAGGGACATTATGAGATCTGAACAGCAAGGTTAAATCCAGATGTCAATGGGTAACAGTGGCCTGTCTTTTGCCTTGCACCAATCTCATCAGCCTCTGCTGATCTCTCTCATCCACGTTTTAAAGCAGTGAACCATTCGCGATACACCCTTAAGCTTGTTGTATGAGAAAATCTTCAGAAAACCCCTAGATGTACATATAACCAAGCCTTACAAAAATATAATAAGCATATCCTTAAAAATTCATAACAAAATTAAGTGTAAAAATGTTTTTAATTAACTATAAGGGTCATACAAACGAAAACGAAAATTATTTAATTTACCCAAAGTGTATACAAGGGATTTAAAAATACTCTCCAAATGCGTTAAGGCATTTATCCCACTGTGTAACATTCCTTTATGGAAGAAGTCTCTCTTTTGTGTGTGGAACCATTCCAAAACCTCTTCCTTCACTTCATCGTCCAACTGAAACTGCGGCCTTTCATACGTTTCTTGAGATCCCCAAACATTGAAAGTCACATGGGGATAAGTCAGGACTGTAAGGTGGATGCTGCATTGCTTCCCAGTTGAACTTTTTGATGAGGTCTACCATTGCTTTCGAGGTGTGAAGACGCGTGTTGTCGTGGAGAAGAAGCACTCCTTCTGTAAGAAGTCCAGGACGCTTGCATTTGATGGTGCGCGCAGTGCCTTCAATGTTTCCCCATATCATGCTGTGTTAACTGTGGTGCCTGTTTCAAGAAAGTCCAGTAAAATCGGGCCTTTGCGATCAAAAAACACGGTCAAGATCACCTTCGTCATGCTGTATGCGATTGCTTTTGATTTTTTCAGGGGTGGTGACCCATAATGCTTCCATTGACGACTTTGACATTTGCTTTCGGGCTGGAAATGAAAGCACCAAGTTTCATCTCCTGTAACAATTCTGTCGAGAAAACTCTCTCCTTCCTGTTCATAGCGAGTTTAATTTTGCAGAGACATGGCCATTCGAACTCTGTTGTTCTGATGTCAAATGATGCGGGACCTATTGTGCACAGATTTTTCTGTAGTGCTAATGGTTCCTGATAATGGAGTGAACAGTTCCACAACTAAGGCCAGTTTTAGCAACCATGACATCGATTGTCACTCTTCTGTTTTCCTTTAAGACAGCATCAATTTTGGCTTTGGAATTATCCGTGATGGCGCGGTTTGCTTGTCCAGGTCGTTGATCATCTTGCAATGATGACCGTCCCTCCGAAAACCTCTTGCTCCATGCCCAAACATGAGTGAAGGTTAGGCAGTAATTTCCATAGACGTTCTGCTTACGACGATGAATTTCAGAAACTGAAACTCCTTCACTTATCAAAAAACGAATTACTGCTCTCTGTTCCTGTTTCGTTGACTCCATTTTGTTGTTTGGACGAAGTGATCACTCGCAGAGCTTCGAAGCACGAGCTATCATTATTTCTCACCTGATGCAACACTTGCTATCAGGCCCTGGATGGATGCATTGGATTTCATGAAGTAAAATAAAAAATAAAAAACTTACGATATACACGTCGTCTTTTTTTTCCCCACACAAATTTTTGTTTTCATTTGTACGACCCTTACAGAATAACATTTACCACACTGATAAGGACTCCATGTCTTTCCTCAGCCCGATGAACAGCTTCATACCGATTGCAACGAAAGTAACCACCCGTAGCTGAACTATGCTTGTTCCATGCTTCCAAACAGACCCAACAGAAATCAAATTTGCACTACAGAAGGTAAATTAATTAACTATTTTGCAAGAAGATAAATGTTGTTCTGAAAAATATCACAAAAATTTAACAAAAGAGAAAATTCTGAGAAAAGTGATTTACTTTGGAGCATTTCATATGATTACATCCTTCATTTTTCTGAATTGGAGATTTGCAATTTGGACAAGGTTTGGAATTTGTAACTAACCATAAACAGTTAGCTGCATCTTCAGTTTCAACAAAGGTTGATTTTACTGCAAAAAATTACAAATTATAAGGCTTAAAAAATTTCTGATGAAAACCAAACAAAAATAAATAAATAAATGACTACTAGACTGCTCAGAAATTCCTGGTGAAAACAATTCTAAAGATATGAGCCTACTTCATAATTCAGGGAAGTTCATTAAATTTTCATTTGAGGAAACTAATAATCGTGATCACAATTAGCACGAGGGTTGGTCAAAAAGTAATGCCTTTATGGCTGTAATTTTTTTTATTTATTAACCGATTTTCAAAATTATAATAGTACCTGATACTTACATTTGTCCTCTACTGTATGTAATGAACTATTTACTTTTCGACATAGTCCTCATCCCTTTCCACACATTGCGCCAATACATGGCTAGTCGGGTGAATCTGTCGGAGAGGAATTCTGGGGTTATTGTCGAAACGAGGATTGAATGGCATATCTTTCACCTCGTCGTCAGAACGCAACTCATGTCCCTTAAGGTGTACTTTCTTCTTTGGGAAGTGGCGAAAGTCGCAAGGTGCAAAATCTTTGAACTGTAGGCGCTGCGACACCTTTTATGTGTGGCATTCGTGTGTGGGTCCAAAGCTACCATTCAACCCTGGTGTCAGCAACAACCCCAGAATCCCTCTCCAACGGGTTCACCCGAGTAGTCACTTGTTGGCACGATGCATGGAAAAGGATAGGGACTTTGTCGAAATGTGAATAGTGCATTACATAGAGGTCTAATGTAAGTAACAGATATAAAAAGAATTTTGAAAATTGGTTAACAAATAAAGTTACAGCCATAGAGGCATTACTTTTCGAGCAACCTTCGTATGATGAATAGTGATAATTTCCATAAAACAGAGCTAAGAATCTTAATCGGGATCAGCCATTCCTTATTAGGTGGACAGTAAAGATTCTTGCTCTCTCAAGGCAATGAAGTATTTTGTAAATTCACAAAATGTATTTCATGAATCAGATATTAATGTGACAAAAGAAAAGTTAAGTACGGTCAGACCTCGGACATTTGCGCTTTATGATTTGTGAATTCACAGATCCACGAAAATTTCTTTGGAACTGAATTTCTTTGCATCCGCTATTTTTCACACATCTGCGATATTGTATTCTATATTTACATCAAACATTTTTTTTTTTAAGGGCAATATATTAAGCTAACTTTTAAATGAAATTAAAGTGTTTGAAAGCATATCTGGGGTCATATTTAGGGTTTCAACTATAGAAACAAGCATACTCTATCAAACATCGACGAATCCTCCTCATTTCCGACGGGTTCTGGAACCTAACCTCGCGAATGTTCGAGGTCTAACTATATGCTTAATTTTTATCACGAATGCTCCTGTTTATTCTGTATTTTATTGAAATATAGGGTCTGTTTGGTAATTCCAACCAAATGGTTCTTTACAGCTGATAAAAAAGGGCTTCCATGGATGTTTCCTACATAGGCAGCAAAGGGGATCCTTGTGTTGACTCCTACAGATACTTTGAGAGTGATGGAGGAATATAAGACAAACACTATTTATAGGTGCATTTCAGAAATATTTGGATCACAACTTGGATTTTAAGGAGACCAGTAACTCTTTTTTAGTTCGATATGGTTATTAATACTAGCAATAGTTCTAGGATGACACACACCTGCATTTTTTTATATATATAATCAATTACTATTCGAAATTTCAATGATACAATCTTTATAAAATTGATAGGCCTAGGATATATCACTTACATTCTTCAGGTTTTACTTCTGCAATCTTTTGATGCCATTCTTTCCACCTAAGGCAACAAGAAGGAGCATGGGCCTCACCAAGGCATTCCCTGTTAGAAATTTAAAGCAATTAATTTATATAATTTAAAAACACAATTAATAATTGAAAAAGAAAATTAATAATATAATAATTAAATGATACATATGTTTTTATTTTTTGGATTATCATCTCCATCCCAAAATGTTTTTAAACTGCTGGTATGGTAGGAGGCAAAGCGATGTAGGTGGCGCTAATATCGGCCATATTTAAAATGGTGTCTATGAGAAGGATAGCTCAAGCGTTCTGTGGGTTCATTACAGGACCAGTTTATTTGGACATGCAGCAGTACTATGTAATTCCTCAATTTGAGAAGTACCAACTGTGGGTAATTTATCAACAGGACAGTGTCCTGCCACATTGGGCATTATCACTTCATGAATTCTTAGATTCAAAAGATGGCTCTATAGCATGGCCCCACGTTCACCAGACATTATACCCTTAGACTTTTTCCTGTGAGATATGATAAGGATAAAGTGTTTGCTACCCAATTCCCGATGCGAATACATTAAAGGCAAGAATAACAGAAGCGATATTGACGGTAACAGAAGATAAGCTGGCGAATACATGGCGAGAAATAGGATATCCTCTAGATGTTCGGAGAGCAACAAAAGGTGCACATGTTGAAGTGTACAAACAATGAGAAGAAAAAATTTTCGAGATGAAGATCGTAATACAAAAAAGTAAGCATTTCTCTGACATAGTGCTTTTTCATTAATTTTCATATTTTTTTTATCAGGGAAAGATTTTGTGCCCACCCTGTATAAATTACAATATATTCCAAGCTACAGAAATGTACAAAATACAAATAAATAACATATTTAATTAATTATAAAATATCCTATCAAAATGAGGAGATAAAATGAATGTTCCAAAAATTATAAACATTAGATGAAGTAATAATTTGATTAGATTAGAAAAGATTAGAATAATTTGATTAATTCTTATGTATACAATCTGGCCTATCATCAACTGTTTTTATAACATTCTGTATAAAAAGCATGTTGTCTTTTTCATTTGAATCTTTGAAAAAGCCAGGAATAAAAGGTGAAACCAGTCGGAACTCTGTCGGATTTCTTTCTCAGCAAGTACTGCAAGGCCTCAATGAACTTCTTAAAGTACTGGATTGCCCAGCTCAAAGAACTCTTCAATGCATCAGAACATCTCTGGGATGAATTAGAATGTCAAGTCAAAGCATATGAGGGACATCCAAAAACAAGTCATCAACTGGTTTATTGATGAACAGCTGAGTTATGGCATAGGATAAAACCCTCACAGAACATTCATGAGTTATTTTTTACCTGGCTTGTTGTTGAAGTATATAAATATAGTAGCTCTTTTGTATCAGACATTGGTAAGAGAATAATATAATAATCGCATGATATCAATATGACAGAGGGTCGTAGCAGCGCCTACTACAGAAGAAAGCGTGGGCACTTAATTCTGACATCATCGCTAATCGTTCTGCTATATCGCCAGAGTTCCCTCACTATTTCATCTGCTCAGCAGCACTCAGCCCCTGTTTTAAATTAAAATACATTAAATTTCTTAAAGAATAGTTCAAGATGGTCCATGAGGTTTTAATCATATGCCATACCTCAGATGAAAAATAGGTAAATTATTGATGAAAAATCGGGAAAAAAAATTCCACAGCCTGGATTCGAACCAGGAACCTTTGGCTCATGTTGCCAATGCATTAACCAATTGTGCCACTGCAGACATGAAAGCATTACGCTATTTACAGGTTCCTACTTACATGAAAGCATTACACTATTTTCTCTCCTATTTTTCATCAATAATTAAATTCCTAAGAAATAAAGAAAATAAACTGGAGCTAACTCCAAACATCAGGTAGATGATATGAATTAGAAAATGGATGGAAAAACTCTGTGACCTAGATTCGAACCAGGAACCTAGACTGTCATGGCCGACACCTCTACCAATTGGGCTATCACAGACACTAGTTCATTTACCTGATGTTTGGAGTTAGCTCCAGTTTACTTTCTTTATTTCTTATTGTGGTTCATCAAACTTTCTGATGGTTTGGATAAGAGAAATTCACAATCTGTGAACCGGGTGCCCTGCCTTTCATTGGGCTTTCCATCTTGACAACTTGATTGTCTTTAAGACACTTAGTGACAGCATGGCTGTACAAGTGACTGCGATAGCCCAATTGGTAGAGGCATCGGCCATGATAGTCGAGGTTCCTGGTTCGAATCCAGGTCTCAGAATTTTTTCATCCATTTTCTAATTAAATTTCTCTTTAAATTTATATGAATATCTTTAAAATATTATAAAGTGCTGATAAAATGCATGTATTAGCTTTTATATTAGGCTTCATTTAAAAAACGCAGACAATAAAATTAATAGTATTTATTGTTTTTAATTCACACATCAAGAATAATAACACAATAAAAAATACTAATTCCCTACACAAACAAGAATTTGGTACAGTTGAACTTCAAATCAACAGACCCCGAAACAACGTATTCTGGATCAATATACAAATTTTCAGATGGTTCGAATGGTATTTCGGTGTAGCAGACCATGTCAGCTAGTTTCGAAAATGACTGGTAGGTCAATCACTTGTTTACACCCACTGCGTGGCTTTAATTGTAATGTTTACTTACATATTTATTTAGGTTATTTTAAAATAACCTTAACACATTTAGTATGGTTTTTTTACGGCGAAAAACAATACCTCGAAGTAACGGACAATTCATATCAACATACCACCTCTTAGACCGTTATTTCGAAGTTCAACTGTTATTATATGAAAGTCGTGACACAGAAATTAAGCAAATTAACAACTTATTCTTCACCATCTAAAATTTTAATTTATCAATGTTTGAAATTCTCTTCGCTTAGCGTTAAATATTTTTTATAAGCTTTCCGTTCTTTTCGTCAAAGATCTCGCTTCCCCACAAAGTCTTGCCTTGTCAAAAATGCAATTCGCACACCATCCAATTAGGACTATTTCCGTGATTGGAAAAGAACTGTTTAGTCTTTCTTTAAAAGCAGGCAAAGGCAAGTTTCTCACATTAAAAATGTTCACTTACTTTTGAACTGTTTGATGAATAGAAGTCATTGCCTTGACTTATGCTCTTAATCCACTTTGCTTTTAATTCTGGATCCCGTGGAAAACTAAAGACTGAAAACTAGGAGCTATTTTTGTAACTTGCATTACACGTTTCAATGCAGCATTAAGAGGCATTTGAAATCTTGAAATCAACTAATAATATTGGATTATTTCCCCCTCCAAATCTCCGGCAAAATATTATCAGTTTATAAATATTTTAATATCAAAATAAAAGCTACAAAGGAGATGAAAACAATGCAATATAAAAGTCTATTTGTATTGATGTTCCTGCTGATCGTTATGGAGCAGAAGAAGTAATGCAGACAACTCGTGATGATGTCACAATAGGTGATGTCATCATGCAATGCTTAGACTTTTACTGCAGGAGGCATTAATGTACCACTAGATGTTAGTGACTGTGTTCATCATATAGGATGATCTGCTTTCAAATGATCATTCAGTGTATATAATAAACTACTTGCATCATACAGGGCGATTCAAAATGGACCTTAAATTTTTAAAAGCAAATAGAAATTTATGCAAATAACAAAGAATCGATTGACCTGTCATTTTAGAGCAAAACACGAAATTTTTCATCAGTCATTTTGGTTCGATGTGATTTCCATTTGTGATACGGCAAACATCGAACCTGAAATCAATTCCAAACTCGAGACAATATGTCAGTTGACACCTCTGCAAATGTGATGTAAAATCAATTTCTGATCTTGGCAAGATCAGGAAGTAAAGATGAAACAAACACACGATCTTTAACCAAACCCAATAAAAAAAAAAAAAAAAACAGGAGAAAGGTAGTCTTGCAATTGGTCCTGAACGAACAACCCATCAAACTGGGAATTGGTTATCAAAGAAATTCCAGACTTTAATGCTGAAGTGAGGTGGTGCATTTCCTGGTAGTGAAGACATCCATCTTGGCCATCTTCGTCTGTGGAATGAGGAAAATTTCAAGCACATCTGTATACACATTTTATCCATGAAAAAGAATGGGCAACACACTTTTAAATTTGCTGAGAGCACAATAAGCATTCACTTTCGGGCTGTCAAGAATATTCTCGAAAGTTTCACATGGATTTCCGGTGTCCCAGATTCTGCAGTTGTGTGTTCATCTTCTCGCTCACTGGTAAAGATTACGATGTCCAGTATGTGTCATCTTATCCTATTCGATCCAAGATTTTGGCACAGAATTGCTGACGAGTCACTTTATCTGCTTGTACCTTGGTAAGTTTATATGGCTTCAGGTGTAAACATTGACGTAATAGTGCTAAAAACTGTCAGTTGTGATATGCCAGCCTCATAAGACACACTGTGCATTAATTTTTTAGGGTTATCGACAAATCTTTGTCTAAGTTGTTTTGCAGCAGCATCAGAAACTTGAGGTAACATGTGGACATTGTGTTTCATACAGAACACCGACGCTCAGCAAAAATTTGGTACTAAGAGTAAATTGTAGACCTACTTGGAGGATCCTTACTAAATGCAGTATGAAAATCATGGACTCTAGCTGACAAATTCATTTCACGAAACATATATTCATGACGAACAAGTTCCACAAGTATGAAAATAGTCATTCTGAACTGCAATGATGCTAATGCTTCTGGTGACTGCATTTGATACTATGGGACTACACAAGTCAAACCTGATTGGTATTGCTAACTGATTCTGTATGCTATCTGAAAGAATTTCTGTATGGTTTTAGAGTTGTGAAGTTCCTTTTTATTCACCCTGTACATTCAAGATAATTATGTTAACTGTTACAAGGTATGTCAAAGGAAGTGCTGCACATCCTAGCCCTATCTTGACCCTCTGCCCAAGGTTACAGTTAACCTGGCTTTCTTATCTCTTATGTCCTGATTTTCTCATAAGAATTTTTAGAATAAAAGTCTTGAATGCTTTTACTTTAGCCATTACCTTAAAGCTGTTTTAAATAAGCCTCAATTTAATAAATTTGAGTTAAAAACTGACCATCATTTTTTAATGAAACAGTGAATGAATCAGAAATGGAATCAGATATCTCACCAACAAAAGAAATGCCCATTTCCACAGTCAACTGCATGGGATGTAGGTAATGGAGGAGCTGCATTGGGAACTATAATCTCAGGAAGAATTATTTCTGATTCTGGAAGCCGTACAGCTCTCCCACAACCAGGATAAGGACACCATTTGATGCTAGGATTGCTCTCGACAAAAGCCTGCCATTAATACAATAGTAAAAATAACATAAGCAATGAGCCAATTAAAGTTTTTTATAATTTTTAGTTAAAATTTTATTACCTTTTTTTAATGTGCCAATTAAAACCATTTCATTACCTTTATGTCAAATTGAAGATAGCGCCTAATCATTTCGGCCGAAACTAATTTTTCAATTATATCTACCGGAACCAGACGGGAACAACCAAATGCAGGACATGTGATATGTGCATCTCCAGCTTGGATTTTAACGGTCAAATATCTGAAATAACATAAAATATTTCAATAAATTGGATATAAACTAGATTACTATTTACACTGTTTCACACCTTGAAGTTAATTCTATTAAGCTATTACATATGACTTGTGTAATACACAACAACTAATACTTATATAATTATAAATGTTAATTAATGGTATTCATTTATTTTACAAATGATGTTCATCAGTGGTTAGTTATAAATTCATGAGGTCCATTGGTTTAATATTGTTAATAAACTAAAATAAAGGAAGGATCTAGAGACGAGACGGATTCATGAGATTTATTGTCAACCGTTTCGGTATTACACCATTATCAAGACCGGCAAAATAGTAACAAGTAAGAATTACATTGATATCACATTATATAGTGAAACAGGAGAAAGGTGTCCACCAATCAGGGTACACGTGTCACCGATTGGTGGACTACAACGACAAAGGAGTGAAAATGGAGATGGCTACTGAAGGCAACCTAACAGTAAGCTCATTTCCGATCGATAATAGTTGGTTTATTACTGGTTTATTGGAATTTTTGGCGTCGATTACTAAGGTCATTTTGTGCCTTTTACACAAGTTATATCTGTACGCAGCCAGGGACAAACACAAACATCCATGCCCGTGGTGAGATTCGAACCCACGACCAGCTAGACTCGAGAACAAGAAAGCCTATGCCCTAGCCCTCTCGGCCACCTGACCGGCTTGGTTGATAATGGCATCCCCGTCGAATGGTATCTGGTTGTTCAACATCTTTCTTTGATTGTTTCGTTGATGTTTTCTTATTTCTATTTCTTCATGGATAGCTATCATCTCTGCACCTTTACCGATCTATATAATTTCCATACACTCTTCTAATATTTATGAAACACAGAATGCTACAGGTAGATGTTCTGCATAAGCAGACTTCTTGTCCTTGTTGAGCCAGGATCTTCTGCTTTTTTTTTTTTTTTTTGTAGCCTCAATCCGGATCTTTTCGGACAGGCCTCGTATGTCACACAAAGGAAGAATATGGATGGATATAGCAAAACCAATTGTCAATTTCTTGTTTCCACTAGTTAATAATTAAAATTTTCAATAAAGCACATGCTCCTTTGCCCTTCCAGTAACGGAAATCAAGCATGTGAAAATCTGTTATCTCATGCATTTTTTTCCTTACAAATATACTGTATTTGTGAATTCAGTTGTTAAACTTGTAATGGGAAATCAGTGAGCACAATAATTAAGGAGAGCTAATTGGATGGAATCAGTATAACCCCCATTATTTCAATCCAGTGAGCCAAGCCAGCCAAAATTAAATAGTGAAGAACACTTGCCTAAAGCAATCTACATACCAAAGAAAAATGCACTATTTAGTAACCTATACATGGAAATAATCGATACTTATTAAATTCCTTGTGGCAAAGTACACTTGTGTCCATAAATTAAGGGATTTGCAGAATGAGATCTTTTCTTACATCTGATCAGCACCAAAATTGATATGGCCATTCTATATGTCCTGTACAAACCATTCCATCATTAACTACACAGGTGGCAACGTCACTGGTGACAGAACACACTTACCACAATGACCTTGCAACACAGGTCTTAGTACACGTGTAATAAAGAATATGTTTTTTAATTTTCATTAGTAATTGAGCATTCGATAATTGTTGCTAATGGGTCACACAATGTCCGTTTAGAGAGTGAAATGAGAGGACAAATAATTGGACAACTGAAAACAATTCAGTCCTAGGTTGAAGTGTCCTGGGCACTGAACGTGTCAACTAGCATCATTTCAAGACTGTGGATATGGTTTCAACAGGATGAAAACATCCGCAGACACTTTAGTCAGGGTTGTCCAAGAAATCACCACTCACAGACAAGACCGCTCTATCTGCCCATAGGAACAGGCAAAGCATAGCCAGAGGACATTGTCAGAGGGTTGTAAGCGGCCATTGGGGCTAATGTTTCCAGACAAACTGTATACAGGATATTCCATGCAGTTGAAGTGCATGACCCAGGACACTGTAGGGAATAGTTAGCTTAGTACATCGAACACGCAGAATGGACATAAGATCAGTAGAGTCAGATCATGTTCTTGGACAAGTCCCGGTACAGCCTGGACTCCGATTCCCAATGTGTTCATATCTGGAAAGCGTGGGATATGGTCCAGCACTGCTAACATCATTGAATATAACTGTTAGGATGGTGGCGGTGTGATGGTGTGGGCGAGCATCATGATGATTCCCGTACACTACTACAAGTCTTTGACAGAGAGGCCATAACTGACCAGGTGTACAGGGATTGTGTCCTCAGATAATGTTTGTCTCTTCAGGATTTCAGTAGGTCCAGATTTTCTCTACATGGGCGATAATGCCAGTCCACATCAGGCTAGCATAGTGAATGACTACCTGGATTACGAGGATATCCGGCACAAGAAATGGCCAGCAAGGTCCCCAGACCTAAGCCCATCGAGCATGAAAAGGATATTGCGGCACGGGTACCACCTCTTCGAACACTGCAGGACCTGTGAACGTCATTGATCAGGAATGGGATGCCATACCCGACCATTATTGGATACCCCAATTTTGAGCATGCCAGAATGTTGTGCTGCATGTGTTTCTGTGTGTTTCTAAACATCGCCTACAAAACTAGAGAGGGGCAGGGTTGCTACAAGTTTTTATGTCGGGGGTGTCCATGTATACTTTATATGTTGTTCTCTCCATAGCAGTGTGCCATCTTTGTGTTTAATGACTGAATTATATTTAATAACCGAGAGAACAGCCTTACCAAGTTTGATGCTGATTGAATGTGCGGAAGGGTTTCATTCTGCAAATCCCTTAATTTACAGACACCAGTGTGTAAAAATAAAATCTAAAGAACTAAATTATAAGAAAAGACTTATCAGAGAAGCTTCACATATATAAAAAATAAAAAACCTGGCCAAAAAAAATTATAAAATTGACAAAAAAAAAAGGGAAATATTGTGCACAAATAATCAATTATCCACATAACCTATAACAATCAAAAATATTTATTTAAACAACATTATTCAACATTAACATTGTCCATCATTGTTATCTACCATTATTTCTAAGATTGTTTCCTATTGTTGTTTCTATCATTGTTTCCTATCACTGCTATTCTACAATTGTTACTTCCAATATTCTTACAGTTTCCATATAATAACTGGTTATTCGAATACTTGGTTACACTTGTACTTCACTTATGTCCCGGGATTCGTCAGGAAAAACGTGTGGGAAAAGTTAATAGACTCTCTAACACCCCCTTTCATCATCATCGGCGATTTTAACGCCAAAAGTCCGCTATGGGGATGCGAAACATACAACTATAATGGGACGTGTCTAGAAGACCTCATCACAAGATACAACCTAACGGCACACTTTACTCCGGACTTCACTTACACTCCACCCAGACCCACTTGGTCTCCTTCCAATCTAGATTTCGCCATCTCCTCTACTAATTGGCCTCTACCAATCAACATCTCCTTGGTCCAAGAGACGTATGGAAGCGACCACCAACCTATTCGCCTAATTATTAATTCGGTACACCCTCCCAAACCAATGAGACGCAATAATAGCCCCAATATCCCTCGACCCTTTTGCAAATTCGATCTTGAATCTGACAACATGTGCTTCCACATATCAAGAGATATACAAAAAAAAATGCTACTATTTCAAAATCGTATTCTTCCGTCCATGCCAGAGAACAGAAATATCCCCCCTAGGCCAGGTTGGTGGACTCCGGAATGTGAGTCTGCAATCTGGATCAGAAATAGTTCCAGAAGACAATTTTTAAAGTGTAGATGTGACGTCTGCTGGATTAGGGCCAAGAAGATCAAGGCGCTATGTAAAAAAGTACTCAGAAAACATAGACGTCAATATTGGGCGAATCTTATTTCAAGCAATAGGAAAAACAACATCTGGAAAATTTTAAAGATCATGCTACAAAACCCAAAGTGCACAATCCCACTTATAAGGAACCAAGACGGTTCCACAATGGACCCCAAAGAATCAGCCATTGCCATTCTTGAGCAGGCAGTTGGGATGCCGGTGGTAAAACAACTTAACTGGCCATATCCCCTTCCAGCAACTTTTGTACCGGAGACAAGACGTGTCCAATGGGAATTCCCATTCACCATCTTAGAGCTCAACGCGGCCCTCAAAAACAAGGTAAAGTCTCCCGGCCCGGATAAACTACTGGATAGGACCTTTACTAAATTAAACATGAGCCAACGTAAGATCTTGCTGGAACACTTCAATAAATCCTGGATGACAGGCATTATTCCTAAAGAATGGAAATTTTCATTTATCCACCCCATTCTAAAACCTAATAAATCGCCTTTGCTAGCACAAAATTATAGACCTATTGCACTAACATCCTGCCTCATAAAGCTCTTGGAGAGAATAATAAATAATAGATTGCAGCACTTTTTGGAATCTCACCGTATCCTCCCTCCATGTATCACAGGTTTCCGAAAGGGATCCATATATACTCTGCCTGTCATAAGATTGGTGGACGATATCTACGCTGCGTGGCAAAAGGGGGAAGCACTAGGGGCTATATTTATGGACCTAACAAAAGCATATGACTCAGTTGATCACGAAATTCTCATTAATAAACTCGCTAGAATACCCCTACCTAGACGTATGACCATATGGATCTCCGCCTTCCTGAAACATCGACGGGTGGGCATCAAATATCCAGGTGGTACCGCCTGGCAAGCTCAAGCCAGAGGACTCCCGCAGGGTTCCGCATTAAGTCCTGTCCTCTTTAATATTTTTATGATGGATATTCCAAATAATCTTCCAGCGAGTGTAAACATCAACATTTTCGCTGATGATATTGCGATATGGACAGCACATCATTCCATCCCTGAAATTAAAAGTCGTCTCCAAAATACTTGTGACATCTTGGCTGATTGGGGAAATTCAAACGCTATGACGTTCTCGCCTGATAAAACTGTGGTAATCTTCTTTATAGAAAAGGGTCCTACCCCAGTTCCTCGGATATACCTAAATAATACAGTTCTCCCTATCAGGAAATCCCACAAATTCCTAGGAATTGTCCTAGATGAAAAATTAAAGTGGAGAGGCCACATAAATCGCATTAAAGAACATCTGAGAAAGAACCTGGCCAGAATCAAGCGTATCATTAGACGAAACTGGGGACCACCATGGTCAGAAACATCCACTGTCTTGTCCTCCTTAATCCAGACTGTAGATCAAATGGATATTTTCCTACTTTTGGCCCCAAAATCCACTAGAGAATTACTAATGATTCTAGAGAGGAGGTTTATAAGAACCTGCCTTCACGCCACCCAATCATCTCCCAATCAAGTACTATATGCAGACTCTAACCTTTCACCCCCTCCATTGAGATGGGAGGCCAAAGCCATCTCCACCATCTACACCTATCTACAAACCTCACCTTCTTTCAGGCCAAATTCAACCTTTGCGGAAAATTGTAATGCCCTCTTCAAGTCGAATAAATTCCAACGGCTTATTGGCGAAATCATCAAAAAATTCCAATGTGAGAATATCCTTCTCTTCGGAAGAACGATTATAGAGAACCCACACCTTCCGGGCCTAGATCCGAACATTATCCTCCTGCCTAACTTGACGTCTAAGACCCCACCCGATATCTCGAGAAAGGTCACGTCAGGCCTTCTTTTCAATTATTTTCATGACTTCAAAAGACTCTATACAGATGGCTCCTTAACACCGGGAGAATCGTGCGGAGGAATTGGCATATATGAGAAGAACAAGTACATTGTAGCCAATAAGTGCAGCCCAGTTACCAGTGCCACCATGCTTGAACTGATAGCTGTACACAAGGCAATTCTTCTAATAGGCCTACAATCACCTGCTAAATTCTTGATTTTAACTGACTCTAAGAGTACAATAACGGCCATAAAAAATGTTTTGGAAGGGGGGAAATGGTTCCACAGCGACGCCTTAGGTCAAATCATTTCCCTCATAGCGGACCTTTCTCTTCACGAATTTTCAATAAACCTGATGTGGATCCCGGGACACAAAGGAATTAAAGGCAACGAGATAGCGGACCACTTAGCCAACTGGGCAAGAACGTCGAATGGCTTAATCAAAAATAACCGCCTCGATCCTAAATCACTAAGACAATACCTTAAGAGGAGACTCATAGTGCGCTGGAATGCTGAGTGGTGCACAGATCCCTGCGGTGGCCATTATAAACAACTAATTCCATCACTCCTAGACAATATCAAACTCACTTCTCGGTGGCTCTCCTTTGATCAAAGAACGATCATTTTTAGACTGAGAAGCGGCCATCTACCAATAAAAAGTTTTTTATATAAAATAAAAATTTATCCCACCGATAAATGCTCTTGTGGTGCTCCGGAAACGGTGAAACATGTAATTTTAGAATGCCCCAATTACCATCAACAGAGGGCGCAAATGTTCAATCACCTGGCTCAAACCCACACTACACCGTCTTTGACAAATATCCTCCTGTCTACCCCGGGGAAAAAGCAAGTGAAGAAGAATATCATCCATGCATTAATGGATTTTATTAGTGACTCGAATCTAACACTGAAAATTCTCGGCCCCTTAAAACAAAATTGATTAACCAACTAACTAATTAATTATCTACCAGTAAATGTATAAGTGAAAGCAGCTTGTCCCCCTTTCCATTGGGAGATGCGAGCTGAAAACTGAACTGAACTGAACTGATATAATAACTGATGATAAAAGTAGAAACATCTCTTGAAATTTTTTTTTACAGGTTTTATATATTTTACTATAATTTACATTCTATATTTATAATTAACATTTTATACTTATCAAATAATTTATCCTATGAAGTGGACTTATTGGACTTTAGGATGAAATCAAAATTAAATCATTCTTAATACTTAAATTCAATAAACATCAAAATTCCATGACCAGCATCAAGTTCCATCACCAACATTTTATAACTCTAGGCAAGGGTCTAAACACTATCCCAAGTTCATCCAGTGTGAAAGTGGACTTAGACTGGGATTACTTGGGAGACAGCAATAGGACCAATTACTAGATGAATTCAGAAAGACCTCAAGAAGAACAACATGACAAATGTGTAACTAAAATTTGATTTCTGGCCTTTAGAATTTGGAATTTAAGTTACATTTACATAATATAATGTTTAGTTATTTGTTTTCACATAATCAAGGTACAAATTAACTTTAACTGCCTTTTAACTTAGTTTAAATGTAGAAATGTTTCCATCGACTTTTAAATAGGTTTCATAGCTTGTTTTTTAAGAATGTTTATCCTTGTACCTCTTGGTGGTTATTTTTGTATTATTTATAGTATGCATTATTATATGCTGAAAAGCACGATTTCATTTTACTAAGAAAAATTTTGACTCTTTCATTCTTTAGCTTTTACTTTTATCCTTAGAAACTACTGTCCTTTTGAAGCAAAATTTCCAGTATTACTTAAATTTGAATGTACATGTATATAATTGTTAATTCATCTGCTAGGACTGTTCTAGGCAAACCTCTGGAATATCCTTATGAACGAAATAAAAAGAGGCCTTACAGTACAACATTTTAGGTCGAAAATCAAGGAATTTAATCCCGCCTTCATCAGGGTATATAACGGAAAGGGGACAGGAAGCCTTTCATAGCAATGCAATGAACAATACCAATGTGGAAATGAAATGCGGCTATTACCATATTTTCTCGAACAAACCCCACTGGTTATAAACTTTACATTCTGGGGAGAGAGGTGGGGGTATACAAGAGTGCGGGTTTTTATACCATTTTTATATATAAATGATGTGCAAATAAGCACTTCCGAATTTTTTGCTCTTGAAACTTATCAAAAAGTGACGGCAACAACTGTAATTAAAAAAATCATTTTTTACAATGAATTTATTACATAATTAGTAAATAAGATAATATGAAATTTTTATTTTTTTTTATTTTTTATTTTTATTAATTAATTGGATCCAATACGTCCATCCAGGGCCTGTATGGCCAGAGGCCGACGAGTTGGGTCCCTGGATGGACCTGGATTCACGACTGCTGTATGATGGTCACAGCAGCCGCGGGGGGGGGGGGGTAAAGATTGGCTATCACGGATGGTCACCCATCCAGTGACGAGCCGTGCCAGATGTAGCTTAACTTCACAGAAGTTGTGTTCAGTGAAAGCCCACCAGGCCACGGAAATATATAATTGATGGATTCAGCTCTTCGCATGATGATGCTTAAAGTCCGAATCTTTATCAGAATCGCGGAATAATTCTTCAAATATTCCTGTCAGATCTTCAGCCTCATTGTCTGAGGATTCAGAGTTATCCGAATCTTCATTCGTTTGTGATTCTGCACAACTTCCAGCTTTTATGATAATCAGGATAGTGTTTGGTTTCACCTTCTCCCTTGCCACAGAAAACCATCAGAATACTTCTGCATATAGTACATGCCATTGGTATCCTGGATGTATATAAGGATGACTTCCAATGTTCATCCAAGTCTCCCACTTGCTCCTCAAAAAAGTTTTAAATGGATGGTTCACACTTATATCCAGAGACTGCAGGACATGGGTCAACTCCCCTAGAATAAGTGCAACATGCATCCCAATCTTGTTTAACTTCCTGATTACCTTTGGTAATTTATGAGTTGCTATGGCATCCATAACAAGGAGAGATTTACGCTGAAAAAATCCCCCAGGATAAGTCCGATAACATTTTTTGATCCATTCTTACATAATGTCCTCATTCATCCAGCCCCTTTCTATTGCATGGGACGACGGCATCCTTTCTCTTGGCATCGTTGTTCTTTTCAAAATAACCATTGGATTCATTTTTTTGCCAGTGACTGAACGCACAAAACCACTGTAAAACGGCCATGCTCATGCCCAGTAGTTGCAATAGGCACGGTCTTTGTACAAGTTTCTGCAGCCGTTCGGATCAAGGAATGTCTAATGACATTGGCACTTCATCCAAATTGAAGATTGCTATCCCAAACATACTGTCATTGCATTCGTTCTCCATGAATCCCTGGAAATCTTTTATTTTATTTCCCATCCCTCCAGAAGATTCTGTCCCATTGTCGTACGGGCCCAAAGTTGTTATGAAGTTGTAATTTTACATTTATTTCGTAATTAAAATATCCAGTTTCTATAAAATTCATAACATCATAAAGATATTTTGGATGAAGATATTTTCACCTATCATGACTGGCTTTTAGATTGGCCTTATTATGACTGGCTCCTATTTCCATGCCTCTATTGACAACCAATCACAGCCCTTCTAACTCTCATAGTTTATACATAAAGAGGTGCTTATTATTATAGTAAAATCCTGTTACAACATACTTCACTTTAATGTACATTTCAAAATAATGTTCAAATTTAAATCCCCGGCAGAAATCCTAGTCTTTTAATGATAAAAAGGTTTCAGTTTAACGTACCTCAAATTAACGTACATTTCAGATTGGCGCTCTCATTTTACATTCCCTAGGTTAAATTATCCCTTCATTGGTCAAATGTCTTGCTATGATTGGTCAATACCTTGAACAGCCGATGTGAAAGTGACCAATGGCGATTCATCAAAATCGCTTAGCGGCAGCCAATCAGTGTTTAGTACAATAAAAGACTAGCGTGACAAAAGGGTTTACACCCCTGCCGAGACATAGGCTATGGCTGATTCATTGATTCGGAGATTCTGAACCTTGGACGAAAACAAAATGAAAGTGAAACAGAGGAGAAAAACAAAAATGGAAATGGCCGTTTGGAAGCAGAGGTAATGCCCATCTCAACTTTTGTAGCAACGGAGGCTATAAAAAGGTTAAGAAATTAGTTTGCACTGCTTGTCATTGCACCAGACTCATTTCACTTTACTATATCAGATACGAGGAATTTTTTGGGAAGGCAAAGAAAGCAAACTGTAATATAGATTTTTTTTTTTTAATTTAACCCACTGTAATACTGTACTATTCTGTATTTGTATTGAATAAAATAATGTAGATTTTTTGTCATTAAATTAAAATAAATATATATCATTCTAAATCTGCTATACTTCATGTATTCTTAGGTCTTCATCATAACTTTACTGACACTAAATTTTTCAAATGCTAAACTTTTAAGCTTCTTTGTGTGAAAATGATAATTAGGAAGTTATGAAAAAACAGAATTTTTTTTAAATCATTTCAAAGATGTGATATTGGGCATGTACAAAAAAATAAATAAACAGTAGAAATCACCTCTCCCAACAACTCCGACAGAACAAATGATCACATGCTGCTGGAATGGATTCTTCATAAGCTGCCATAGCCATTGCACAAATATCACACTAAAATTAGAAATATTAGCATCAATAAAAGTATGAAATATGGTTAAAACATTTAATTCTTATATTGCTCACCATAGTTTCACTATCTAAAGGTGTCGTTCTAATAGGACTGTTAAGAGTTTCCTCTTGGTACTCCAAAGTAACAGTCTCGGCAGTAATATTATTTTGTTCCCCATTTAGCATTGCAAATTGGAGAGCACTCGTTGGAGGTTGTACTCCAGCCTTCTCACAACAACTGATAGGATCTTTCATCCAACTTTCCAACAGAGTTTCACGAGACCATTCTAAAATTAAGAAACATTATTATATAAATAAAATACGCTAATTTTTTCTTCACTTTTGAAAATTAAGTATGCAAGAAAGAAAACAGCAAACAGAAAAGTCATTAACACAATTATAGAAAAATAATTAAAAATGATTCATTCATCATTATTAAACACTTCACAAAACAACATTTATGAGAGTCAACTGAAAAGAATAATTTTTGTTATATTCTTCATGTAATTTAATCGTATATTCTTGGAAGCCATGGGAGCTCATGGAAAGATGAAGTTTAAGTGCAGATTGATGCAGTCCCAATTAATTGTGTCAAACAGAGCTACATTCACAAGCACAACAATAAGGTATATGTGCTTGAGCATCCCTCTTACTTCCCTGAATACATCCCAAGCAATTGCCACCTTTACAGTCATCAAAGGGGCAGTTCTTCAATCAACCATATTAATTCTTTTGGGATAGACCCAATTTAGAGATTGGAAAAAATAAAATATACTTATTTTTTTTTTTGAATTATCATTTTCATTTGACTGATAATTAGATCAATGAACAGAGAATCAGACAAGAAGATGTAGTGGATAAGAAAATGTCAAGTTAATGAACAGAAAACATCTCTTATACTTGCAGTACTGGCAGATTATAAGAAATAATAATTAAAACTATTATCTGAAAATAATGTTTGAAAATATAGACTAGAATATGAAATGGAAGATTCTTAAAAATGGACGTTTGAATGTTGCAATTTGAGCAACGGACAAACATGAACTTCTCCCAAAAATTAGGCTAACCAGCTAGCGAAACTTTTCAGATGATTAAACAAGTGAATGGCAGCAAGAATTGGCTTGTCCATGAGGAACTAGACAACGCCCCATTACATCAGTTGGTGCTTGTCCAAAAGGAATTGGCATAACAACAGGTCATCATTTTGCCATACCCTCTATACTCACCTAATCTCGCACCATGCGATTGCTTTCCCTACGTGGGCATAGATTTCAGTCAACTGAGAAGACTGTCACTGCAAAAGAGCAGCCGTATGGGATATGAATATCAAAGCCTTTCAGAGGAGTTTCCAGCAGCTATACTGACTTTGGAGGACATGCACAGCAGCTATTTTAAGGAAGGATAGGAATATGTGTAAGCATATATATGGTATGACAAAAACAATAGTCCACGAACTTAATGACTAGTATTATTTTGCCAATCTATAAAATTATTTATGTAGTAATTTAAAAAACAAATGGCTTAAGTTTTGAGAAAAATGACTGATATGTGATGACGTATGTACAGTACAATACTTATTACCCTTCAAAAAACCAATGTTGTGCAACCAGTATGTTGTTTCTCCATGTTTAAAACATACCTGTAGAAGCTTGAGATTTGATATGAAATAATTCCAATGCTGTAAGGTTTCACAACCGCAGTTTGAAGTTTCACAAAAATGACTGAAACTTCATTGAGGTGCAGTTGTGAAACCTCAAAGCAAACTGAGGAAAAATTTAAGTCATATCAGTCTACACTGAGAGGTCTCCAAATGGAAGAATCACAATTTTAAATTCATTTTGCCATTCGTTTCTCCAAATTTAATAATACAGACAGAAATGCTTTTGCAAAATGGAAACCATTTGGAATTCGTGAACAAGTATTTTCCGCTTCACGTGATATCCCATCGATATCTAGACTGTTTTCAAGTCAATCAATGTTGTTGCTAGAGAGCCTTGATATTAATATTTGCAGCAACTTCTTTTTTTTTGGGGGGGGGGGGGAGTTGGGGGGAGCAGCCCATATGAAGGAATAAGTTAACTATAATAAATAAGCAAGAAAATGTAATGCAACTACGAGTGGCCATTGTGAATTTTTTACAGAGCCCAATAGGAATTATCATATGGCCACATATATGAGGACTTATGCCAACAAAGTGGAAATATTGAACAAATGCAGTAATGGGCTAACCATAGACATCAAAAATAAAATAAAATAAATAAACCATTAAGAAATGACATAACCAAGTACCGAAAGGTTAAACTACACCATTCACAGAACTATATTTTTAAACCGCCCTATATTAACATTGTAAGTATCTACTGGACCATAAAGGTAACATTAAACCATGTACCTTTGAACCTATTAAACTATCATTGATTTTACGTTATATTCATTCATGACATATTATTTCAAGTTGTTTGACATATTACATGCCATATTTTAGCATTGAAATTTCAAGGAACCATTATG
>JAHWFO010001071.1:0-25975 GCA_023313115.1 Rhysida immarginata
AATAGACTGGGTTTATTTCTGCTATCAACAACATCTTCAATAGACTACATCCTTTGAGTTTTCTTCCATCTCACAAGTTTCTTCATCGTTTTTCAAGATTGGTGACTTTATTTATTATTTATTTTTTTGTTTTTATTAATTTTACGATTTTCCCCATTAAAAGGAGACTGACCACATTTAAATTTAAAATTAATCATTTAAACTCCTTAGATCAATAATATCCAAATCACCTTTGTCCAGTCTTCAGCAGACCAAGCAAATCTGCTTTCGCCCATTGCAATCTTGCTTGACCTTGCTTTTTTAGAAAATCATTGGCTATGTTTTCGGTATTCGTGCATGATAACAGAGTTTCCCTGTCCGCATCCATATTGTTGTCCTGGAGAAAGGTTTTTGAATGCGTTGTGACCATTGAATATTCGTGTTGTAGCAAACCCATCCATGTGTTTCAACATCCTATTTTCTCATGTAGTTGAACATTTGGGACGTCCATTCTATACCCGTGGCGCAGAAATTGCATTCACGTCTTCTGGTATTCTTTTTAAGTAAATCGAAATGATAGATAGGATCTATTAGTAATTTGAGCAACCACATTCAAACTTTTCCCTTCAGTTTTTATTTGCAGCAATTTTTTACTGCAATTGCCAACTATCTTGCTTTGCCCATTTTAAACTTTTGGATGCAAATACTTCCTCAAAAATGGCATGTTCCATGTTTGCATGGAGGGGGGGGGGGGAATTGCGAAACTTTTGAAACGCAAAGTATACGTTGCTAAACTAATAAAACAAAATGTGTATTTTTAAACTATAAGTTTATTTGTAATTCATTACACGGGAATGCTTTTGCATAGACTTAAAGATGAATGTCTATTGAAACTGGAAAAAATTGCCACAACTCAATACGGATATTTTATATATAAATCATTTTTTGGAACAACGCATTACTACTGCACCAATGGTTGCTAAACTTGTGAAAAGGGGCTGTAGTCCATTTTCACTGAACGTCAAGCTTCACTGTAGTGATAGTGATGATGATGAATCAAAATCATTTAAATACTCTCAGATAGGTCTAAGTAATGACGAATAAGGCCAGGTAACTTACACGCGTTCTGATGTTGTGCGATTTACGTAACGAATAAATTTTCAAACATAAAATTACAGTGCTCCTGCATCGTGTATTCATGCAAACTTGACAAGACTCCATTGGAAAAAGATAAAATACTTAAACATTTAGTGATCATGCAGTTGGTTCGGACGCGATATTTTGAGTGCATTTCTCATTTGAAGTATCATTTAAGATTGGAGCGTTATCTTCGACTTTCAAGCAAGATTAACGAGAAAGCGATTAAAAACATTTTCAGATCAACCTCACCGCGAGATAGGTAAAGAGCTAAAGCCTGGGTCACACTAGCGTAAAACGCCACGTAATTACGCCAACGTAAATACGTCGCAGAAAAAACGTCGGCGTTCAGCTGTTCAAACTGAAAGCGTATAACGCGGCGCAATTTGTGATGTCGTTTCGCTATTGGTTTAAAGCACGACATCACTTGAAGTAGCTTCAGCATGAATGCCAACAGTATCGAGCTTTATCATAAAGTCTAGCACTATTTTAATAGCCTGGACTTTATTTATCCTACAGATAGCTAACCTTCCTCACTATTTCTACAAAGCATTCGCTATTCGCCTCTTGCAAGCTGCACGAGCGCCACCATCGTGAAGTTTCTCAAAGTATTTGTGGTCATGAGACTGGGAGCTGAATGAAATAAAAACGTTCTTTTCTTATTAAATACGGTTTCCAGTGTGTTAATTTTAATTTCACAAGACCCGAAATACTTCTTTCCTTTAATCGCTTTGTCCATAGCTGTCTTTGCTGACGAAACCTGTTTTCAGATGGAAATGAATAATATTTTGTTCCTTCTGGGCGTCTATAATATGAATTTGAACATTCTATTTGGCAGTATATCATGCAGGGCATATTTGAGTCAATTCAGAAAATTTATACACAAAATAAAATCGTTCAAATTGAGATAAATTTGCGAGCGCCCATAGAAGACAAGCACAACGTATCCACAAATAGTTTACTCACATTCCCGCCAGATGGTGCTTCGCTCGAACTTGCAAGAGGCGAATAGTACATCGCTCTCTTGTCCACCATCTTGATGGCGGGCCAATCGCTCTTCTGATTGGCTGGATGTTCGGCGTACGATCTAACGCGACATAAAAGTTGAACAAAATTCAACTTCGGCGTATAAGCTAGGTGCATGCCGCTAGGAGCGCTAGTGAATGCGCACCTGGTGGAGGCTAAATCAACTAGAATCGGGAGAGAAACGCAATGCTTACGTTGAATTAGCTGGTATTTAAGAATTTCAAATTGACACTCACCGTGGAAAATGTGCTTAAATTAGTTTTTTTGTGAAACAATTTCCAGTTCATCTTTTCAAGCTAGTACCATAAAAATGGGAAGTAATTAGTTGATTCAAAGCATATGGATTCTTTGAACGAAGAAATTTATAGCAGTCACAGTGTTATTACCGGACAATGCCTATCTCAAACAAGCATAAATAAACCAACTTATAAAATCATATTAAAGTGAGTGCTAACAAAATTTCATCGTGACTTAATTTAAAATATTAAACATCCACTGGACACAGACTACTTTTGTTGACAGTGAATTACCACTGAAAGCGTTGAACTTTTTGTCGGTCACACTGGATGTCAAACAACGAACTGTTGGAATGTAATCAGGATGACTGGTATGATCGTTTTTTGTTTCACCAATGAAATGATCGCTGCATACATACGAGTTTGATGTGGGCATCTATTCCTCACCTGTAGTTCTGTTGAGCATATTATTCAATCATAATTAAATTATGATACTGAATTAATATTTTATTTGATTAAACACAAATCTTAGGTTTTCCGCTTCACAAACTGGATCCATTTCTGCCTCCGTTCAGTTTCCCATGGCCTGGACGGGAAGTTGTAGAAATGAATTGTTTTTCCTGCTTTTTTGGCAGGTTAATACATATTATCTTATCCTATTACACTGCAGTTGTTATTTGACATGTTTAAAAGTAATTGGTATACCTATAATATAGGACAAAAGTAATAACTAGTCTGTTTTTGCCTTTTGTTGTACCTTGTGCACGCATGTAAACAAAGGAGTTCTCCCGAAGCTAATGCAAGGAACGCTCACCAGAGTCCGCACACTTTGCGCTTGCACCTAGCTTATAGTGCGGCGCCAAGCTATTTAGCGGAAGTGACATCACTGGCGTCGTTACGTCGGCGTATTTAAGCGGCGTTTTACGCCAGTGTGACCCAGGCCTTAGGATGATGACTGCTAATATGAAGACTGTCATTGGGACGCAACTATACAGGGTGTCTCAGAATTCATTGTACAAACTTCTAGGGGAGTTGGTATGGGTGATTCTAAGCAAAAAAGTTCATATGAACATGGGTCCGAATTTGAACGATAACTGAGATATGAACAGAAATAAAAATGCCGCCACCAAGATCAACAAACTCAGCCTAGATTCTGTAAAGCCTAGATTCAGCTTTAATAACTCAGGTTCTGTAAAGCCTAGATTAATAAAATTTGGGGGAATAACTGGGTACATAAGACTGTGTATACCGTTAAAATTTGATTGAATTCCAACGAGAAGTTTCCGAGTTACACAGTCAAAATTGTAACAAGTGCTAGTTAGCACTCACAAGTGAGCACGTGTTATGATTCTGAATGAGTAACTCAGAAACTTCTTGTTGGAATTCGATCAAATTTTAACGGTATACACAGTCTTATGTACCCTGATATTCCCCCAAATTTCATTAATCTAGGCTTTACACATTAAATACACAGGTTGCAGATCGATGGTGACGGAACACACTTACTTCATTGACCTTGCGACACAGGGCATAACGCACGTGCCATAAAGAACGTGGTTTTTAACTTTCATTGGCAATTGAGCATTCGATAATTGTTAATGGCTCATCGTATCCATTTAGAAAGTGAAATGACAGGAAGAATAACTGGACGACTGGAAGCATGCCCATCCCAGTTTGAAATCCCTAAGGCGCTGAACGTGTCACAACTTGCCTCATTTCAAGGCTGTGGATACGGTTCCGACAGGAAGAAAACACCCACAGACACATTAGTCAGGGTCATCCAAGTGTCACCCTGTCCAGGCAACACCGCTACCTTGCTGTATCTGCCCTTAGGAACAGGGGAAGCACACCCAGGGACATTGGCAGAGAGTTGTCAGAAGTCACTAGGGTTAATGTTTCCAGGCAAAGTGTATATAGTAGAAGCAGTTGGCCTGTATGCTCGACGACCGATGAGGTGTGTCCCGTTGCTCCAGGAACACCGTAGGGAACGGTTGGCTTGGTGCACCGAACATGCACCTTGGGCACAACATAGTGGAGTCATATCATGTTCTCGATGAGTCCCAGTACACTTTCAACATTGATTGTAGATGTGTTCCCATCTGGAGAGAGCGTGGGACACGGTCCAGCCCCGCTAACATCATTGAACATGACTGTTTTGGCGATAAAAGTGTGATGGTGTGGTCGAGCATAAGATGGGTTCCCGTACACGGCTATGAGTCTTCGACAGAGAGGCCATGACTGGCCAGGTGTATCGAGATAGTGTGCGGCGACAACATGTTCATCTCATCAGGGGTGCAGTAGGTCCAGATTTCCTCTACATGGACTTTAATTCCCGTCCGCATCGCATCGGTCTCGCATAGTGAATGACTACCTGAAACATGAGGACATCCGGCGCATGGATGGCCAACACGGTTCCCGGACATAAATCCCATCGACACATGAGACGCTCTTGGAAGACGTGTTGCGGCACGAGTAACCACAAGTACCACCTCCACGAACACTGCAGGACTGCGTACGTTGGTTCTGGAATGGGATGTCATCCCCCAACAATTGGATACGCTGGTTTTTGAGCATGCCAGTACGATGTGCTGCGTGTGTTTCTGTTCCGAGGGGCCACACAGCGTACTAACCGTCGCCTACAGTTTACAAAACTAGAGAGAGGGGAGTTGCTTGCTACAAATTTTTGTTTCCCAGCACTTTTTATGTTGTTTCGTCTGCAGCAATACTGCCACCTTTGTGTTAAATGATTGAATTATGTTAACATGACCTAGATAACAGCCTTTCCAAGTTGGTGGTGAACGAATGTGCGGAAGGGTTCCATTCTGTAAATCCCTTAATTTATGGACACCATCTGAATAATACATCAGCTGCTGGTGCTGAAATGTTCTGACTTCGATTCCAAATTCAATGTTGATTTATGTTATAAAAATAAAAAACTTCAGAAATTTCCCTTGTTTTACGATACTGTTTTACCATGCCGCAATTGCATATGCATATACATTTGTATAATAACGCATACTTTTTGTATACTAGTTAAAATTCAGAGATTAGAGTCAAAGTGGGCCATAACTTTGACAATTCCATAGTCCCAATACAATTATAGCGCCTGTTATGTGGACCTTTACATTAAGCTTTTAAATGCCTTTTATTGCCATCCTCTCCAGTAGACATTGTAATTCGTCCAATCATTTGAAAACACGTTTTTGTTTCAATGTTCTTCTAATCCTTTAGGTTTCTACTAAATTGGGCCTGATTCCATTGAGTCCTCAATAGTAAACAAGTCAGGCAACCGAAATGCCGATAGGATTTTAGAGTATTCGAGGATGAAAAGGAAAGCATTTGTTTTCTAAGGAGGCTTTTCGTTGTTAGGGTTAGATGACGTTGCTAAGGAAGCCTCTGGTTGCTAAGGCAAGGGGTACTTCTAAGGGAAATGTTTCGTTCAAAATGAATAAAAATTCCCGAAAGTTTAAATGGAGAGGGCAGTAATTCTCTATATAGGGTGGATACAAGAATGAGCCCCCCCCCCTTTTTATTTTCGTAACCGAAGCAGATATGTCAATTTTGATGAATCTGAATAGGAAGTTGTGGGTGACCTATCCCATGATGCACTTTTCATCATCCCAAATATGCAAATTAGGACACATTCAAATCTTATCTTAAAAACCCGTAACAAATACACGAAAAATTCCATTTGAAGACTTGTTCAGCATGGAATTCCGAACAAAACAAAAAATTTCCAAATCCGATAACCGGATCACCAACAATCACAATTATTTGTAATTTACAAACAGCCATTTATAAATAATTTTACTCCAAAGGTTATCGTAATTGATTAACTCGATTAATGGAAGCAAATCGATCAATATCGATAAATATTGTTTTAAATATAGGGCTAATCGAGTAATCCTGATTACTCGATTAGATTCATTAATTTAAACCAGAGACGCTTTACAGTACATCTGATTTAAACACATCAATTAATATTGACAGAGATCTTTCTTGACAAAGATGATATCACGTGGTTCGATTAAATCGATTTAAATCAGATGATTAATCGTTTGAACTAATCGATTGTTTATGTTAATCGATTATATTTTTCGATCACAGTTATCGATAAATGCCCAACCCTAATTGCTTTTCCTTTGTCGTTTATTTGCTTTTCTTCATGAAAGTGAATGTTATTATGGCAATTTTTGGTAATTTCTTGATTTGCAGGTTGAACATTCAATGTCTTTGCGAAGTGCATAGGGAGGTAACTAATAAATTCAACATGTGATTGTTGGTGATCCGTTCATCGGATTTTTGAAATTCTTTTTGATTTGTTCAGATTTCCATGCTGAACAGGTCTTCAATTGGAATTTTTCGTGTATCTGTTACGGTTTTTATGACAGGATTTGAAAGTGTCCTAATTTGCATATTTGGGATGATGAAAACTGCACCATTGGATAGGTCACCCACAACTTCCTATTCATTGGATTCATCAAAATTGACATAACTGCTTCGGTTACGAAAATAATACGGGGGGAGGGGGGCTCATTTCTGCATCTATCTTGTATATTCCAACATACCTATAAGAATCCTTTAAGCATTCCTATTTAATGAAATGAGCATCAAATATTGAAGCGTTTTCTGCTGCATGTACTGCTGAAGCGAGCGATTAGCTACTAGCTATTGATAACAATTTGACTATTAGCCATAAATTAGCTATTGATAATGTAAGGTGTAAGTAATTACATGCCATATCTTAGCATTGACAGTTACTAATGATACCATTAAAATAAGTACCACTGAACCAATTTCGACTATCATTAATTTATCGTTATATTCATCCATATTAGTATCATTACAACACATACAGTCTATTCCAAAAACGTTTTCACTTAGGTGAATAACACCATGTAACAAAATTTACTTTGTTCTTTGTTCCCGGGTTAAAACTGTTATTTCTGTATTCATTTAGCCTAAATAGTAATTGTAGTAGCGGTTACTTCTCTGAAACTTTTCTTTTGCAGAAATTGATATACGTACCTGTATTAAGCTTTTAGTGGTTCATAAGGAAAGAGTTCATATAAAATAAAACTACCTGTTACTCTGAAAACTTTAATAATTAAAAAAAAGTACTTGAAAATATAATTTACAAAAAAAACCCCACAGAATAGATGAAATTTCTGATTACAGTAAAATTTCAAATATCTAGAAATGAAGGTTTTTTCGCGATTTACGTTTATATTTCAGATCACTCTCATGTTATCAACCCCCAAATGTAGCCACCCATCAAGTTGTCGTTGTAATGTCCCTGAAAACGATGCTCAAAGTCAAAGCTATCTTGGTGGAAGTGTTTCTGTCATGTGGTCGTCAGCAGAAGGCTCGTCAACAAAACATCAATAAAGCAGACGACGCCGTTAAAAGACGTCATTTGTGGAGAGCCACTCCGAAAGCTGTTCACGAGAACTTCACGGAGGCTCACGAGAGGAGCACGAGAAGGAGGCGGGGGAGGACAAGAGAAGCAGCAGAGAGAGTGAAAAAACGTCGTGAGAGACGGACGGATCGAGGCGAGTATCAGCAGACGTTAAATGCGCTGAATAAAGGTAAAGCTCGACGAGGCCTGAACGATGTGCAGCGAGGAGAACGCTACGAGGCAAAGGGGAGAGTAGCGAAGCTCAGCGAACCCGACTGCTTGGAGAGAGACACCACGACGGCGGCCGGTGAGCAACGACCGTTCGTCGGAGGTCTGAGCGGATGGGAGAGCGTGATTCTACAAGTCCGTCAAGGGAAAAACGACGAGGACTGGCAACGCTGGCTGGCATCTTTAATCCAAGAGGCGCTAAAGGAGAGCGGACACGAACCTAAGGCGACATACGGAGCGGCGAGCGAGACAAGGCATCCCGACGCCCACGTCGCAGATTCGACGACGAGAAGAGACTACCCGTACGTGGTTCCCGGAGAGGACTATCGGCATTTGCTATGCAGCGTTCACGGTAGGACTCTAGTTACTACATACATAAGCACGTATGTGCCTCAAATTTCAATCAGCAATATCACGGTGATATCCCTTTGTCTGAGCCTCGCCGAGGCAAACTTTTGGAGAGAAACCATTGAGCGTGAGACAAGCGATATCACAGAAAACGTGCCCATAGTGGGAGTGTTCCCCAGCTCTTTTGGCTCATTCTTAATGAGTGGCCCAGGAGGGTTCATTGCAAGGCATTTAATTAATTTTCCCTTCTTCTAAGAATCGTGAAGAAAAGTTTAAAAAAAAAAAAAAAAAATTGAAATATTTTTTTTTTCTCCTTCCCCTGGAAGAATTCATTCTTCAGGAAGGTTTAGTGCGTCTCTTTTGTGTGCCAGATTTTAGTGCCAAATTTCCATCTTTCTTATTCACGGTAGAGCTGACGTTTGAATTAATTTAATGATAAATTGTGCCACATCCTTAAATCCCGTATAATTCCGGAGTGAGACCGAACCCGTCAAGATATTTAATTTTGGCTGTTTTTTTATTTTAGAAAGCTCCGCCCCACCTACGAAGTTGCGAGCTTCAATTACGAGGGTAATTGCATTAACGACCAGTAATGTGTTAGATAGAGTGAAGTGTTTCGGCTTTTTATGCGTTACCATCGTAGTGATGGTGTGTGTAATAATTGTCCCCGTGCTACCGATACACGCCTTTTATTGAGTGTGTGTGTGTTCGTTTTGGTGCCCACGTGACGTGTCTTGATTTTGTATTTGCTGCAGCGCAACGAATAAGTTTACAATTTAAGGTGTGATTGTGTGCCACTTCCAAGCGTAATCAAGAGGCCACAAGTTTTGGTTCCTTGGTCTTCGTCCTTCGAAAAAGAAGAGACCTACGTTGGATCTCCGCTCTACATCACGTCAGCGTCGTTTGTTCTTCACATCGAAGGGCATCATCTTTTTCTTCTGTGTCTTCCTCGACAAGCCGCAGACAGCATCCTCACCGAGCTTCACATCGAAGGGCATCATCTTTATCTTCTGGGTCTTCCTCGACAAGCCGCAGACAGCATCATCACCGATCTTCACGTCTTACTTCCAGCATCGGGTAACAGCAGCCTCTTCTTGGTATTCTTCTGCTTCGGGGATGAATCAACGAGAGCTCCACGCTACGTAGATCCACTTCGACAATAGACGCCTGGGGTATGCTATGCCGTCGAGTTAACCTCGCCTCGACGCATATGCTACTTCCTTCTTCAAACTACAAACTACATCAATCTACAATCGACTGGAACGCCTACGTGGATTCTTCCCCATCTCTTACCTGAACTTTGGACCTATTATTTTCAATTCGTAATTGCGGTCATCCATAACCACAATTGCAAAACAAAGCTTGGCAGCAGTCGGCAACGAGGTAGTCGTCAACTACTGTGTTTTTTTTTTTGCTATGGACTCAGCACGATTTTCACAAATAAAGTCTTCCACTGTATAAGGACCATTGTCGGCAAGCTACTACTGATCATCAACTGTGTTACCTTAAACATCAATAAACTTTATTCAATTGAATTAATTAATGAATCAATAAAAACTTTATTTCTTTACTATTTTCTTTTTACGTTCTCTCTTCCTTGTCATTATTATTACACTCTGCTAATCGTCCACATGACAGTTTCCCTTGCTCTTCTGATTAAGCACTCTCCTGCCCACAAATGCAAAGTTTGAACAACTTATTATTTAGAAGAGAATCCTAATGTAATAAAATGACGCGTCATTTTAAGATTTTTGATTTTACATGCCAAAATCTTAGCATTGAAAGTCTCCAATGGTAGCATAATAGTACCATTACAACACATACAATTGAACCAATTTTAACTGATTTTGACCACCAAGAAAGACCATCACGTGTCTTCACTTAATTCACTTTACCTATCGAAAGACAAAGAAAGAAATGCATTGATTTGATCAATGCATTGGCCATTTATCCATGGAATTGTATAGTGAAAAACGTGGTCCCCTATATTTTTTGTGACCTTTTGAACCGGAATTAATTCACCGATTTTTACCACTAACGAACTTAGGCTATCGTTTTGCCTAAGTTGTCGAATACCGAAAACTGAAGGCCAAAATTCAGAAGAGTTCGAACTCTAGAGCACCAACAGATAGACAGACAAGCAGACGGACGGGCGCACATTGTAAAAACGTCAGTACCTATCGGTCCTATTTAGTTTGCTCCTATAAATTAGAAGTTATTTCTTTAGTATCAGATATTTAAAAAATCTAAGCATCATTAACTATGATCCAGTTTAATAATCATATTCTTTTAATTAAATTATTATTTTAATAGACCCAGTAACAATAATAAAGGATAAACAGAAAAATAACTGAAGAAATTAGAATCAGTGTTCCCAAAAATTATATTTTGTATTAATCTTGGGACAATGCAAAAAAAAGTACCATTATCTCGGATCAATTGCACTCATAAAATTTTCCTTTTAAAAATGTCATCACAATTATTTATTCTTTTAAAGTTGTTTATGATCAACTTTGAATCATCTGTTTTGCAAATTTCCTTAAAAAAACACTGCTATTCGCTTGTTGTCCCTTCAATTTATATGACCTGTTCCAATGTCTTCTTTCTACTAACATTTGGATTCTCTTCTTTCGTCCTATAGAGCAAATTAATTGTGACATTTGCAATAACAGGACTGAACTTGGAGCCCAATTCAATATACTGTCAAGGAAAACAGATTTGTAATTTGTTTCTAAGCAACCATCGGCATCACTCCATGCTTCGGCATTTGAAGAAGCCCTGATTGAATACAAACTACTTTATACAGATATCGGTAGAGATGATATCAGTTTGATCAAATTTTGGCAACAAAAAAGCTAACTGGGCAAACTTAAACGATGTAATCGATTAGAATGATAATATTATTTACACAACACTAAAGAGTTCAAAAGAAGTTCAAAATTATTCACCTACATTATGTGCTGCCTGATGCAGAGTGCAGTTGTCCCTTGGAAAGCTTGGCGAATGGACTGAATTAATTTTATTTTTACACTGATAATGAGTTTTCCGAAGCAATGATGGTATGCAGTGTCAGAGAAAACAGTTGGGTTCCGGAACATGTTCCCATATTTATCGGCTGCCTATGAATGTCAGCATGGTAATTATATTGAACTTCGTTTTAGAACCATTTAGTGGTGTGTAAAGAATATTATTCTTCAAATCAATTAGAAATTCACACAACGCTTTCAATGTATAAATGAGTGAATGATACCCTGTTTAGCAACGAAATAATTCCCTTTTTACTTTGTGCAATGCTTCTGTGTGACATTTTATACGAAATCTTCGCTGTACCGTCACAGCCGAGTCACATTTTGCGAATTGTAACACGCAGAACGATGTGTTTGTTTGTGAATGCCATGTTTTCGTCAAGGTATCTATTCAAACTCTGAGAATATTCTGTCGATATGAGCGTTTCCGTTATATCTGTTAGGGTTAATGTGCTATAGAATTTCGAGATCCGGAGGGACTAATGAATCTCCCTGTATTTAATATAAGATGCAAAGCTTATCTTAAAAATAAAGCACTACTCACGTATAGTCTCATACATCCATCAAGATATCAACGAACTGTTCTTCAGCACTTCTCTACTATCCTACTTGGACAAAAGTATCCGAACACAATGTTTTATTAACCGACTTCAAAAAAAGGAGGTTATCAATTCGACGCGTATGTATGTAATGTTGTTGGAATTGCACAATATTCGTATATGTTAGTCTATGTGGGTTTCTAAACAGGTGTGCCAAATTTCATAAATGTGTGTATGTATGTATGTTTCTCAGAAAATAGAAATCGTATTGCAATAATTCTTTTTTTAACTTGATTTAGTATCTTTCAACTTAGAGAACAGTCCAAGTTTCATCAAAATCGGTTCAGTAGTTTTCAAGATATGGACTGATATAGCTAGGCGATAGTGAAAGTTTCATCAAAGTCGTTTTTTTTTTAATACACTGTTTAATCTTGTTTCATACATTAAGTATCAGGTAGGTCGGCCTTTCCCAGCAATAACAGTCTCTACTCTTCTGGGATGGCTTTCCACTAGGCTTTGAATTTTCCCTCCATTATGCAACCAGTACGTTGGCGAGTTCGATGGCGGATGTTGGGCGAGTCGGTCTGCTTCATTGGTTGTAAGGGTCTAGTCCATGCCATGACACCGCCGAATGTTACAGTTGGACAAACACAGTGTTCCCTTGGTAATCTGACCTTTCCTTCGGTTTTCCAGATGCTGTACCATTAGTCGTCACTCCAGAGAATACGTTTCCACTGATCCAGAGCCCAGCTGCGGTGAGCTTTACACCACGCCAGACGACGTCGGTCATTCATCTTGGTGATGTTTGGCTTATGCGCTGCAGCACATCAGTGGAATCCCATCTTGTTCAAATCCCTACGAACAGCTTTAGTGCTGAGAATGGTCCCAGATAAATTTTTAAGCTCAGCAGTGATTTCTTGAGCTCAGGAAAAGCGTTTTCTTTTTACTACATGCTTTAGAGCTTGCTGATCTCTCTCCGTCAGTTTCCGCAGTCTGACTGGCCGTTGTCGAACTCCTTCTTCTCCAGTAAGATTCCATTTCAAGTTGCCATCATTTACCATTGAGCGAGGCAACAGAAGAGAAAGTTGTCTATCGCATCCTATTATCAAACCACATTTGAATTCACTGAGCTCCTCCGAATCTCCCATCCTGCTAGTATCACTCACAAATGAATATATTAGACGCAATACATTTGGGTTTTATCCGTGTTCGAACTCTATTTGTGATATTATTAAGCATATCCCAAATTTCAGAGGGGTGTCCGGATACTTTTGTCCAAATTCGGCATATAAAGCAAATTCCAAGAAATACTGGGTCATTCGATTATAGAAAATTGCCTCCAAACCGAATCTATTGTCAAAGGATATACAAATTTATATAATTAAGTAAAATTTATACAATTAAGAAAAATATAAATTTTATTTTAATACACAAATTTGTACATGCTAATATCTAAGATTATTTTATTATACATAATAGTTATAATAACCATATCAACTTTAATATAAAAAATATTGTAGCATTTACTTATTGAACAGGGGGAGGCCGTGGCCTGGTGGGCTTTCAATGTAACAACTTCTGTGAAGTTAAGCAACATCGGGCACGGCTAGCCACTGGATGAGCGACCATTCAGTGACTCACAATCTTCCCCCCACCCCCCCGGCTGCTGTCACCATCATACAGCAGTCGTTAATCCTGGTTCATCCAGGGACCCAACTCGTTGGCCTCAGGCCATACAGGCCCTGGATGGACGTATAGGATTACTATTAGTTAAATTATTATTAAACAAAAAAACAGCTTATATCTCAATTTAAAACAGAAACTCCCATTGGGTTAATTGATTTTGCTTCCGGAATAATGGATGGAATCGTTTTCATGTAAATTATCTACTTTGTTTAATAATTTAATTTAACATTAAAATTAATATTCACCGATTAGTAAAGTTAAAGAGAATTTATGGTATGAAGAGATACGAGGGGCTCAAATTTGACCTGGACTTTATTTTTTTATAAAACCAGGAAACTACAAAAAAACATACACACACACACACACACACACACACACACACACACACACACACAAACACACACACACACTAGTTATTTCTCAAAGAACTCTCCTTGCTTCTCTACAGATTTTTCCAGTGTTCAGGGAGCATCTGGCTACCGGTTCTGTAGAAATCTTCAGGCTGTTGTCGAAACCACGTAGGGACAGTCTTTTTCACTTCCTCATTGGAGCCGAACCTTTGCCCTCCCAAGAACTCCTTATATGGTCCAAAAAGGTGATAATCGCAAGGGGAGAGATCCGGACTGTATGGAGGATGTAGTAAGATGTTCCATTTGAGTTCCGTCAGTATGCCCATAATCAGTTTGGCTGTATGTGGTCTGGCATTGTGTTGCAGAAAAGAAACAACACTGGTAGGGAATCCTGGACGTTTTTTCCTTAGTGCCAGCTTCAGGGACGTCCAGCTTCAAAAAGTCACAGTGGTAGGGTGCATTTATGATTCGACGTTCTTCCAGAAAATCGACATAAATGATACCCTTTCACTTTCACTTGCCGACGGTGTCATTCTGAATTTCTTAGGTCGTGGTGAGTCAGTGTATCGCCACTCCATGCTCGCATGCTTGCTTTCAGGAGTATGGCGATGAATCCATGTCTCATCGGTGGTCACAGCACGCTTTAAGAAGCTGTCACCTTCCCTGTCATATCGCTGCAGCAGCATGGAACAGATTTCCACCCGGGTGGTTTTGTGATCCTCGGCGAGTTGCTTAGGGACACAGATCTTGTTGAATTTCAGCTTATCGTGGGTGATGAACTCCACACTTCCAGGGTTGATGTTCAGTATTGAATCCAATTCTCGGAAATAAATCCGCCTGTTGTCCCTTATCAGCTCATTTGTTCGTGCGATGATGCCATCATATGCAGCAGTTGCTGGCCTTGCCTTATGAGGTTCATTGCCGGTGGATTCTCGCCCTTCTTCAAACTTTTGGCATCAAGCAAAGGTGGATGATTGAGATAAACATAACTCGGTGAACTGTCTTTGAAGTCTCTGATGAATTTCAGATGCTTTCACACCTTCGTTGTGTAGAAACTTGAAGATTATTCGTTGTTCCACTTTGGTCGAACATCGCTAACCGCCATATTGTTTAAACAGACAATCTGTTGTCATGGCAAGCGGATGAGTGGTGCTGCATTTGCATGACATGCGGTAGTTCACATCCCAACAATGAAAGTTTAGATTTTTACAACAATGAAATTTACAAAAAATCAAGTCCAGGTCAAATTTGAACGCCTCTCGTAATTTGGAGCCTGAATCCAAAACCTGGAGTTTTGTAGGCGCTCGTCTAATTAACTGCAATTAATAGGGAATTGCTCATATGGAATACTATGAATCAGTTTGAAATTACCTGTAATTCGAATTTCAAAGAATACGTAAATTTGCATATTCTAAACAAAAATAATATTTTATTAAAAATTCGATATAGGAATGAAATAATATTTTTTTAAATAAGCTGATTATAAGGTATGGAAATTTCATCACAGATTTATTATGTTGCGACGATTCTTAAATGCATATCAGTGACTAATTAAGTATTATCTTCAATATTCAGGGAGATTTTGTTTTTTATTAGACACGGTATTTTTAGATGACACAGTTCCCTAACACAGCTCTAGAAAAAAATCCCCGTGGCTGAAAATTGATCGCATGCGGCCACCCACTGAAAAAAATTTTGGATTCTTACTATTTTAACTTTCTCACAGAAGGTTTGGCTATACAAACCAAAGGGATAGGATTGCGCGCCAGCATACCTTGGAAGAGATAGGATTGCTTTCAGGTGAAGTGGATTTGTGAGTATTGTTGAGTAGTGAAGAAAGAAGTTGAGAGCGCAATATACATAACACACACATATACATAACAATGGAGTCTATATATGGTTTATGTGCTCCAATTTTTTCGTTTTCTCGGTTTATTTTGAAAGAATCAAAATTTAACACTTTCTTATTTTGCAAGCATCCATAGTAGCTTTAGATGAGTAACATATTTCAATTTGGTGGGAATCTGTGAGGTACATGTTCGTGTAGTTCCCTTTAAGTTTCATCGTCAAGAATGAAAATTAGATTATGAGAAATTAAAATAGTTGATCTGTCAGAATACCCGTTTTCAGTGCCTTGAGCCATCAAATTAAAGAAAGAATATGTACTAATTCATAGAAGAACTTGAATGACGTAAAAGAAAAATTTGCCTAATAAATTTTGAAAGAATTTTCTCTGTGTTGTTGAAATGAGCGGTTTATTGAGCGGTTTTGAGGGCGCCCGCTCCGCAAATGTTCGTCGTTGGCTTTTAGAGTGAGTGGTATTTCAACAGTCAATGACGAGATTTTCGTAAAAAATTTTGAAGGCTTTAAATATTCTTCTGTAGAGACTGAAAAAGGTTGTGTTTAAAGTAAAATTTATTCATTGCCATCAAGTAATAGATATTATATACGAAAATTTATGGAAACTTAAGTCTTCTATATTACACGCATCGTCAAAAGCAATGCAACGCCCAGCAAATTGCCCCCCCCCCCCCCGATGAAGACAATGTACTGTAAGACATGCACAGGAAGAAAATCTATAAGCTACATAAAATAACTGATTTTATTTGCTTGCCCTTAAAATACACAGTACTCGCAATTTGACATCCTCGCATTTAACATCAATACCCTGTTCACTCTCCCACGCATATCACAACAGCTGCTCATCCTATGCGGTATACTGTCATACAGAGTGAGGATGTAGTTATCTAGTACAGCCCGTCATGATGCTCTAACCCGTTGGCATGGGGTACCAACATCTCTTGGCTGTGGAAGACAATGGATCTTTCTCCCCAAGTGATCCCACACATGCTCGATTGGCGACAAATTCGGGGATTTGGCCGGCGAAGGGGAGATAATCCACAGTCTGTATATCAGCCTCAGCCATACGGCTGGTGTGTAGTGTGCATTGTCCTGGGAAAAATAAACCTTGCACCGGTTAGATTGCCCAATATGAACAGTAGAGAAGTCCGAAAGCCATAAGATTTAGTATTGTAGAGCCTCACACAATAACCCTAAGAGAAGTCCCTGTATTGCTTCGAGTCAAATATGTATCTTGAAACTCGTCATTCACATGTCACCACCACATGTGTGCTCGACCATTATCTGTACCAGAACATAAGCGGGATTCATCACTGAAAACTCTACATATCCATTCAGCTTCCCATTGGCGTCTGACTTGGTACCATACATATCGTCTTGGACGTCGAGAACGAAGCCGTTTGCGTGGATTCGACGAAAAACAGTGCTGTTGGATGCAGGTTTATGCAAAGAATTCTACACGTCCTTCTCTTCTCTCTTCACGGCCGATCTTCTCTAGCATTCTTTATCCCTGGATGCCCAGGGTTTGTACGGGGATGTTCTCCATGTTCTTCACGCCACTGACGAATGCACTTTAAAAAAGTGGTGACGTCACGCTCTATTCTAGAGTTACTATATTTATACTAGCTGACTCGGCCGCCATTACGGAGCCCACTTGTAATAGTAATGCATGCTAACTTATAAAAGCAAGGATTTTTATCTTACTGATTAAAATCTTTGCAAAAATGGCTAAAATTGGAAGAAATGGAAAGAGCAGCATCAGATTAGTATATGCATGTGCGATGGAAGGCTATTATTACCAACATTTCGAAGAAATTTTAATATTTATATGTCAAAAGAGTATAAAGTTGCCTCATCTAGTCAAGAGAGGGCGATGTAAATGAAGCTAGAATTAAAGCTCTAGATTAGGAAAGTACGGCAAACCTTTTCCGCGCCGCCCGCAGCTGCTGATTGGTAGAACGGCTGTCACGTAGGTTTGTCAGCCATTGTTGGCCCAAACGCAGCGATAGATACCATTGAAATGTATGTGGAAGATGCAATTTAGATTAAATTTTTAATGAAATATTCGTGGATCCTTCAATCTACGCTCCTTGGAGGTTAATCAATTCGGTTAATTTTAACTATCCGCACAAATCGCGAGTCAAATCACAAACGCAAGTCTCACTCTCGGCCCTGCGGGCCTCGCTGGTCACTGTTTTCCGTTACTCAACGTCCCTACGACGTCCCCCTCCGGGGGCAAATAACTGATATATACCCCAACCTCTTTGGTTACAGGGGGCAGTTGGTTTCCCCCCGGCCGGTTACAGGAATCGCGACAATTCAGTTTGCGAAATCAGTCATCGCGCGATTTGTGCGGATAGTTAAAATTAACCATGTTAAAATATCCGAAGAAGTAATAAGAAGCAAGTACGTTTATATTATAACTTTACCGAACGTTATAGAAATGTTGCATTGTGCAATTCTCAGACGATCAGAGAATATAATTTTTTGTTGAATATAGTTCTTTTTAAGAAAATACAATTCAATATAACAAGGTTAAACTCTCTGTGAAATGTGGAGGCAAATAAAACTTGTGGAGGCAACTTGTGGAGGCAAATAAATAAAAATGTGGAAGCAACTTGAAATAAAACGTCCATGATATTTTCATCTTATTTTAGCGAAGTTAATTATCACTCATCAATAAAATTGAAAGTAACGTATGAAATTGAATAACGAAAATTTGCAATTTGGATGAAAAAAAATATAGAAAATTTTAACTATAAGTTTTTGGTAGATTTTTTTACGTCAATATTATAAACCTCCATAAATGAATAAATTTCAAAATACATTGCATGTGTAGTTATTTTTTTGTAATTTTTTTGTAATCAAACGGATAGTTTTTCCAAATTATAATTTTAAAAATTTTCTATCAAAATATAATTATCAAAGTAATTTTTATATTTAAATCAACAACTTAAATTTAATAGATCCTATTTTATTAAATTATATTTGATATTTTTATAATTATAATTTTTAATAATTTTTATAATTTAATAAAATTAAAATTGGTAAAGTGAAATTTTTGATATAAATATAAAAATTAATTTGATAAAAGTTTATTAAATTATATTTTAATAAAAATCTATAAAATTATATTTTGATAAATAAAATTACAAAATCTACACACAATGTTTTATAAAATTTATTAATTACATGTAAATCGTTTATTAAGGATAAATAAATAAAGTGAAAATAAACTAAAAACTTAATCTGGTTATCATTAAACTGCCTCAACGTTATCATTATTTACATGTAAAAAATTATAATTGAAAACAAAATTTAAAGAAAACTCAATACTTACAGAATTTACTGATTGTCAGTTATTTCCAGACGATAGTAATAATAAGAAAATTTGCGAAAAGGATGCATTTAAGACGAATTTTAGAGGAAGCGTAACTCACTTGATAGGGCCAACTGGGCAAACAATGGCGGATTTGGTAGCAGACGACGAAGTTTGCCGTACTTTCCTAATCTAGAGCTTTAAGCTAGAATAAAGCTCTATATATACAGAGCTTTATTCTAGAAAGATGTGTAATACCGTGTTATCTCCTTGCGAGTCGCTAGATATGTTTCTAGCTTCATTTATATGGCCCTCTTCTGACGAGATGAAGCAACATTATGCTCTTTTGGCATATAAATATTAAAATTTCTTCGAAATGTTAGTAATAATAGCCTGCCATCGCACTAATCTGATATTGCTCTTTCCATTTCTTCCAATTTTAGCCATTTTCGCAAAGATTTTAATCAGTAAGATAAAAATCCTCGCTCTTATAGCATGCATTACTATTACAAGTGGGCTCCGTAATGGCGGTCGAGTCTCCTCGATATAATATAGTAGCTATACTCTATTCAGTGGCTATTCGATGATGTGTCCAACCAGTCCAACTAGTTATTGCTTTATTGGCTTCTGTCCATTTCCTAGATGGCATTAATAGTTTATTTATTAGGCTGGGGGTGGGGGCAATTTAACCGTAGGGGGGCGCATTACCACCTTCTCTGTATGCATTCCTTACCGGGAGGTTGGGGGTGGGGGCAATTTAACCGTAGGGGGGCGCATTACCACCTTCTCTGTATGCATTCCTTACCGGGAGGTTGGGGGCGGGGGTTTGCATTACTTTTGACAGTGTGTTTATTGAAAATAAAAGTAACGTATATAATAACAAATTTATGCACTGGAGAGCAAAAACATTAAGACCATCACCACATTGGTGAATGAACACGTCTGAATCACGTGGCGGGCACGTATTAAGTGGAAATGGTATTTAACTGCTGCTGGAGAAGATAAGGAATCAGTCTTGCACTTAATTTTGCGAGTGATGGGAAAGCTGCTGAACTAAGCGAATTTGATAGAGGGCAGATAGTAATGGCCCGAAGACTCGAAACGAGGATCTCCGAAACTGCACGGCTGGTAGATTGTTCACGATCTGCCGTTGTTAGTAATACTAACTTAGTATTTATGCAAAGTGGATAAATGACGGTGAAACCAGCAGTATATGCCAAGGTGTTGGACGCCTACGCGTCATCAAATGAAAAGGACATCGGAGACTGTCCCGCTTGGTAAAGCAAGAGTGGCTCCAGACAGTGGCTCAGCTGACAGCCTAATACAATGCAGGTCCAAGTGCAAGTGTTTCGAAACACAATTCAGCGTACACTGTTGGATATGGGACTGCCTAGCAGACGTCCCATTCGTGTGCCTCTGTTGACCAAGCGTCATTGTCAACTATGCCTACAGTGGGCCCGGTAACATCGAGACTGGACCACGGATAAGTGGAAGAGAGTTGCCTGGTCAGATGAATCACGATTTATTATTCTTCACGTCGATGGTCGTTTCAGGGTACGCCGACTTCCAGGCGAATAGTTGCTCCCCTCTGTACAGCAGGCCATACACCGGCTGGTGGCGGTATTATGCTTTGGAGAACGTTCTCATGAGCGGCTCTGGGACCCATAGTTGTGGTAGAACGGACCATGAAAGCTGCGGATACCTGAACATGTGATTGCGGACCAGTTGCACCCTTACATGGAATCTGTCTTCCCAACTGGAAATGGAATCTTCTAGCAGGGCAACGCCCCATGTCACAAGGAACGAATTGTGTTGGAGTGGTCCGAGGAGCATAAGGATGAATTCCAATTAATGTCCAGGCCACATAACTCGCCGGATCTTAATCCGATACAGCATATTTGGGATGTGATGCAGCGGCAGCTCAGATCTCAAACATCACCATGTCGGAATATCTCGACTTAGCGTGACCGCTGCTTAGACATTTGGTACAACCTGTCTCCAGCCATCTACCAAGAACTTGTGGCATCCATGCCAAGGCGAGCTGCAGCTGTTTTACAGCCCAAAGGTGGCGCAACGCGTTATTGAGTAGGTGGTCATAATGTTTCGGCTCTTCAGTGTAAACGAGTCGAAAAAATTTCATTAAAACAAACAGGAGCTACATTTTGCAGGCGATGAGATACAGGTATTTAGGTACACGAGCTCTACCATTTTTTCTATCCTGTTACTGTTCTGAACAGCTGATAGTTTCAGGGGTGGGAGTTAGAGGGGACCAAAAGGTGTACGTGTATTCATGTATGTGAAGGAGTGAAATTCGATATACAGATTCCTCTAGACAAGATCCACACTACTATGATGTTTGGGCCAAATTGTCCCAATGGGGTCGGAGTTGCGGGGGGGGGGGCAGTCACTTGATCTTTAAACTATGGCATGTGATATATATCATTCGATCGGAAATGATGAGAAACGAAAGAAAAAAGAGCTCCTTTTCATTTTCTAAAAAACTACGTTCGAGAAAATCAATTTTTTTAATCAAAAGGGGTTAAAAAGTGCAGATAAAAGGGTAAAAATAGACGATCTCAGGGCTTCCGCTACTTTCTTATATTTTCCTCGTGGGGCTGTTATATCTTTCTTATTTAATCTGTAACTTTGTGCTGTGCGCTAAATATATCTTAAGAGACGTAAAGGAAACATGATTACTGACTGCCCACTTTAGTAACAGTACAGGAGCAGACACACCAACGGCGACATTCGAAATTTAAATGTTAACTTGTTTCTTTATTTCCAACATTCCTGACGATCGATAGCATCATCTCCATAAATCTTTTTCAATCTGTTGCGAATGTTCTCACCGTCTTATTCTCATACCACAC
The DNA here is from genome assembly GCA_023313115.1 of Rhysida immarginata. Classification (NCBI taxonomy): domain Eukaryota; kingdom Metazoa; phylum Arthropoda; class Chilopoda; order Scolopendromorpha; family Scolopendridae; genus Rhysida; species Rhysida immarginata. Next base: position 22,003 of record JAHWFO010001071.1, read on the forward strand.
GAACGCTAGAACAACACGATGGTTTAGGCAGACTTCAAGCGCAGCAGCCATGTTTAAGAAGAGGAGTTGCCATAACAACATGGCTCAATCCACTCAATTTGACTGAGCCATTAAACGGAATGGGTTGAGTTAAATTTTAATACAAGTGGGAAGGATTTTTCTATGCATTCTATAAATAGAATAAAAACTATGCATTCTATAATAGAATAATAGGAGAGTAACATAGTAAAGCTTCCGTTTTTAAAAACAAAACTTTTAATTTTTTTTTTAACTATAGCCGAAAAACAAATCCTGCTCGAAAGATGTTCTTTTCCATTTCTTCTATTTATTTCTTTTTGTTCTTTGCACGCTGGGAGCCGTGAAACGCATTACAGAAAGTAGAAGCTAATGCCAAGTCAGAGACAAATGAAAGGAAGAAACTGGCAGTAACCTCCCCTCTAGTGGTGCCTTCGCGCCGCCATATTGGGACTGGCAAGAAATAGTCGATCGCCCGAGGCAATGAGTGTGAATCGGTTTAGTTTGGTTGGTAATAACGTTCTTTTCAACTGCTATGGTCATTTCAGGAACGCGTTATAGGGGCCACAAATTTTGCCTCGCAAGGGCTCTTTAACGTGCAGCCGGCAAACCGACTACACGGGACCAACAGCTTTACTTCCCTCCTGAAAGAAGGGCGTGATCTCAGGATTTTCTCCCTGAAAAAAAATCTTCGTCGTTCCGGCCGGGATCGAACCCGCGTCCTCGGGCATCAGAGGCGATCACGTAACCACTAGCCACCGACGCCGATGTGAATCAATCGCAAACAATTATTTTTTCTAATATCTACCTAAGATATCTGGATGAATTTATTGGGGGACCACCAGAAAAACTTGCTCTAGTAAACAAAAAAAAAATAATCATCCAATTCGATCCATCTGATAAAAAGTTATTTGGTGATAAATAAAGTTATTCTTAAACATAAATTAAAAAAAAAAAAGTTTAAATGGAAAAGGTGGAAGATTGGTTTGTTTAGTTTGTTTGGTACTACCGTCCTTTTCAACTGCTATGACCATTTCAGGACGGCGTTATAGGGGCCACAAATTTTGCCTCCCAAGGGTTCTTTAACGTGTAGCCGGCAAACGACGATATGGGACCAACGGCTTTACTTCCCTTCCGAAGGAAGTGCGTGATCTCAGGATTTCCCCCCCTGAAAATATCCTTAGTCGTCATCGGCCGGGGTCGAACCCGCATCCTCAGGCATCAGAGGCGATCACACAACCACTGAGCCACCGAGACCGATGAAAAGGTGGAAGAGCTTATACAATTAGCTAAGAAAATTCTCCTTTATAAATTATAATTTGAAAGTAAATAAAATAAAATATATAGTTCACCAATTATAATCCAAATTATGGTTGATTTGTACGAGATGTATTAATTATAATCTCTCCTTCTAATAACTAACTGGACCATCTCAAATTATATTGATCAAATCGTTTTTTGAAAAGATCCAACACTTCAGTTCACAAGTAATTATAGTATTAGTTAATTGCTTACTACAATATGTGGATTAATAAAAATTGATTATTTTATTGAACTGAGAATTATTTCTTCCTTTTCTTTTAATTTAAAATTTTAAAATATTTGTCTTTTAAAACTTCGTTAGGCATTGAATCAGCTATTTGAAGTCATTAAAAGTATACGCTATCGTTAGTTAATGCAATAAACTTTTTTTAAAAAAATCAGAAAACAGGTTATCCTTACTAATACTTCAAGAAATCATCTGCAAAAACAGCTGAAATTACATTGAGAATATATGCCACCTTAGGTTTTTGCCAATCGTAACATGGCGAATGCTGCACTTCCGCTGGCACCAGTAGCGCTCAGCGAAATGAATAGGGCACTGCCCAGCCTCTTTCTTTCATTTGTCTCTGTGCCAAGTCTCCTTTTACAAATGTCTCTGGTAAAATCCCTACCATCTAAGACACGATAAAAGTCATTCTGATCTATAAATTTGAATAACGATTGTAAAAATGTAGTTTTTTGGTTGGTGCAAGTGTCAAGTAAAGGCTATTGAATGAAGGCATAGCCTCCCTTATCGGCCATTAGCAACATTATAGACATTTATCCACCTTTCCCCGCTGTCCAGGGGTAAGGTGGATTGATGAAGGCATTGATAACTTCATGTTCTATCAAACTTAATCTTGATCTTTCATTTTGAATATTCTTAAAAATGTTGCTCTTGGTCAATCATATTTTTTAAAATAAAATATAATTTTTTTCACTTACAGTTTTTTTTTTAATTGTCAATTTGGCTTGAACTTATCCACCTTCCCCCGGCTTATCTTATGTTTGAAAGGAAGTGTCAGCGAGAACAGATAAATTGTAAATTAATTTAATACAGTAAAGCAGTACAAGACACACTAAATATTGACAAAGGTAATTCTAAAAATATTTTTTCTAATACTGTTATCTGGTGTGATTCAAAAAATATTCAAAAACATTGATTTTTTTCAACTTCAATAACGTTTATCTCAGAAATAAGGCACTTTGAAAATGAAAGTAGATAAGAGTCGTGATCAGCATATCGAATTTATTAGGATAAGATATTTTTTCTTTCATTTGGGTCTTTGCACCAAAATGCTATTCATTGTAAGTCATCATGCACTAACATTCTGACGGATTTCGAAAAATTTGAAATTTCTTAAAAAAAGCATATGACGTTTATTTTTAAATTTCATAAAACTTCATTAAGCAGATTAAATGTATACTGATATGATCTATAGCATACATTATTAATTTATAGAGTATATTTATATTAGTATATTATTAGCATATACTGACACATTTAACTGATAATTAAACGTTATTCATTATAAAGTTTACCTAAGATAGAGATATTAGCAACCGGAATAATTAGTTAATCATTCGAATTTGCGGAAGAACCATTAAGCGGTAAAGTGTAGAAAAGAGTAAACCTTGAGAAATCGGAAATCGATTCTCTTCAGAAAAGGGTGGAAGACACAGCCCAAGAAATAAATAAAAACAGAGGCAAAAACTTCTCTCTCTCTATCCAGAAATATTTAATGGACGATAAAGGATTTAGGACTAATAGAGAAAACTGCAGCAGCTGTCTTTAAACAATGTCTTTTATTGTTGGAAAGTAGCAATCCAATATCCCCAAACCGGTGATACACTAAACAAACTTAATGTCCCTCATAAATTATTTCTTTTGCTAGAAAGCATTCTCAATGCTGTAACCTCGAAGGAGTCAACGCAAAGTTGGAGTGCTGGACGCGCGCTGCCAACTCCTGCTATGTGAAGGAAAACCTCTTTATTGATTTACTTTACACTAGGGATACACTAAAACATACAGATCTTAAACATAGTCAGCCCTTCATTACTCAAATATTAATATGAAATTCTGTTTTTTGTATATGCTCTTTTAAATTATTGATATACTCTTTTACGATGAAGAAGTGTGTTGTACATTTCTGTTTCTATATTGTTCGGATTTCTGTTCATTTGATGATGGATTTTCTTAAGAGACTTGGAAATAAAATTACATGAAATAAAATTAAATAAGCAAAGAAAGAAGAGCTAAGAATATTGCAATACTGAATTATTTATTGCGTATCGACTTCCGTCATCTTCAGAAGTCCATTAACTGGAAAAGAAACTACAGCACTAGTTAAAAAATCGAACGATGGGAAAAAAAGGAAACAAAAATAAAAAGAAAGCCAATCAGAAATCAAGTTATTCACCAGATAGCACAGAAAATATAGTAAATAAGGGTATCTTCTGGATGTCAACTTCAAAGATGTTACAAAGTTTTCCCCAGTATATGTTTTATTCTTCTTTTCCGTTGTTTTACATTTTTGTCAACTCTCTTTGTTCCTTGACTGGCAATCGTTGAATATATAGTCCAACAGACTATAGATCACGTGCTCGTGACTTTCGCTAAGATCCTCAGCCAATCAGCGGGGGGGGGGGGGGGGGG
>JAHWFO010001074.1:0-34987 GCA_023313115.1 Rhysida immarginata
AATTTTGAAAATCGGTTAAAAAATAAAAAAGTTAGAGCCATGGAGGCATTACTTTTCAGCCCACCCTCGTAGATTGCTTATATGTGCTCATTAACTTTTCTGATGGTTTGGAACGGAGGAATTCCTGATCTGTGAGCTGGATGCCCATCCTAGCATTGGACCTCCATCTTGACTATCTGGTAGTCTTTAAGAACATCTGGTGACAGCCTTGCTGGTAGTCTTTAAGAACATCTGTTCGCGATGGCCCAATTGGTAGAGGCAACGAGTGTGATATTGGTGGCTCCTGGTTCAAATCCAGGTCGTGGAATTCTTCCTTCCTTTTTTCCGATAATATCATGTTTGTTTATTTGTTTTAAAATCTAGCTCTGCTATTGAATGTCATTTACTGATGTTAGTAGGTTATATTTCAGTGTTGGATGTGGTAATATAAACAGTCATAATAAATTTTGGGTCCTCCACTTATTATTTAGGTGGAGAAAACTAATCCTTCAAAGAAATGATGTTCCTTCAGGGATAGATAATTTAGTGGAAGAAAATAGATCAGCTGATCCAGTACATTAATGAAGATTAAGTGAGTATTCTTCTATAGAATTTTTGTAAATTTTATTGTAATTCATAAATTGCTGGTTGGAAATCGGTTCAAGGGACATTTGATGTATCAATTGTGTGATTTTTTTTTTGTCTTCGTTCATGTAATTACATGTACAGCATAATTCTAGGTGGATTATATGATTTTATTTTAATTTAATTGCAGATGAAATTAGAATTTGAATAGATACAAAACTGATGCCTTTCTTCAGTCGAAGATTATGTTGCTGTTGAAGTAGCTTTTCGTTTTGATTACGTAAAAAGCATTCTCTACCAATTGTAATTTAAGTATTGTAAGTTTTTAAGTACTGGAAAAGAAATGACAAAAAAATGTTTGTTGACTTTTTAAATATTTAGATGTTTAAGGACAAAATAATCCACTTTGAGTTCGTCCCTTCTTTTGCAAGGTACAAGGGCCGTCTCAAGGTTGACTTAGATTTTTGCGCATATAAATCGAGAAATAACTCTAGCATTTTACATTTTTCAGGGAACCTTATGTAATCCTTTTTGTGTATCCCACGATCGGCATGACATTTTTGACGCATGTGCAGCAGCTGCAGCAAACACTGTAGTAAACAGCGTCTCTGTAGCTGTGAGACAGCAATTTATCTGTCTGCAACTTCAGATGTTTTTTAAACGACCCAAATAAAGGATAGTCACTGTGAGCCAAGTCTGGACTGTAAGGGTTATGGGCCAAATTTAATGTGTGAGGCTGGGCATTATCATGGAGAAGACTGGCATTTCTGGACAACATCCCGGGCCTGTTCTCGTGAATGGCGTTGCTGATCGCACCCTGAAGCAATTTGCAGATGTTCTAAAGAGACACTGCTTACTACAATGTTTGCTGCAGCTGCTGCTCATGCGTCAAATACGTCATGCCAATCGCAGGATACTCGAAAAGGATCGCATAATGTTCCCTGAAAGATGTAACATGCTAGAGTTATTTCTCGATTTCATATCTGGAAAAGTCCAGGTCAACCTTGAAACTCCCTTGTATTTACATTGTTGTAATGCAATGTTAAACCTTTGTATTTTTTATCGTTATACATAATTCAATGCTAATACAGATGCAAGAGTCTAAATATCTCAAAATAAAAAAGTTATGTGACTTAGGCCATTGCCATAATTGCCGGGACATGTACATTTGGTATAATTTTTATATTTTTATATGTTTTCTATATTGGCTTTCTGTTACTAACAAATTATTATATGCCATATATGCTTGCAGAAAAACCAAATCCAATGTATTTTACATGAAGGGAATATCGGAAAGTAATCTGAATTTATTTATATTTCATGCAACAGGCATTATGACAAAATCATGTCTCATTATAACACCAACTTTACAACACACTTTTTCTAAGTTCTTTATTGCAAAGGGCTGTCCTAAAGTCATTATATGCATTGCTTCCTTAACTTCATTGTCAATCCTGATTGGTTATCGTGAACGACAAGTCGCGCGAAAGTCGGACAGAGCTGAAGTTTGAAAAACTAGTCGCACGACTCCTACGACTGGCCGTTTGAGACCGGAAGTAGTCGTTCCAGAGTCACATGCGACAGCTAGTCGGATGTAAACCATGCATGCGTGTCTCCGCCTTAAGAATTATGAAATAGAAAGAGTCTTGGAAGAATTACCGGCAACTTTCCAATTCTCAACTAATTCCACACATTTCAGTGCATTAAAATTAAAATCTTCAAAACAAGTACAAAATGTTTCTTCAGCATATCTCAATCAAGAGATACACAATTCTACCGAAGAGTAGAACAGCCAACCTATGTGGAAACAAACAAAACAAAACAACAACAAAAAATAATGATGAAGCATTTTGTTTTATCATGAACTGCTTCTGGAAGACGGGGTTTGCGAAGGATAGGCCTACTGAAGAGCCAGAGGAGGAAAAAGAAGACTTTGAAGGATTCGAAGATTGGGAGATTCTTTGAAGCAAAGCTGCATATGGGGAAAAGTTAAGCGATTATCTCATATGGAAGGGGAGGCCGTGGCCTGGTGGACTTCCACTGAACACACCATTCCTGGAAGTTAAGCAACATCAGGCACAGTAGTCACTGGATGGGCTGCTGCGACCTTCATACAGCAGTCGTTAATCCACATTCATCCAGGGACCCAACTCGTCGGCCTCTGGCCATATAGGCCCTGAATGGATGCATTGGATTTCATCAAGTAAAATAAATAAAAAATAAAAATAAAAAAAAATAAAAGATTATGTAGAAATAGACAATAATGTTATAACATGAGATTCTTTAAATGACGATGAAATTGTGGAAATCTGTCAAGGCAGACAAAATGGAGAATCGGAAATGAAAGTGAAGATGAAGAGCCTTTGCCTGAGCCAGGCCAGCTTTAAACCGTGTGTATGCAGGTTTAGTAATCTGACCAGTGATAACCGATTATTTTCCACCTAATCGTGAATAAAAAATTTTTAAAACGATTATCCATTAGATCTTGGATATTGCGAAAACTGGATACCGTAAAATCTTGAATACAGGCCTGGGCATCTATTTGTCTCAATGGTCTGAACCTCTCCCTGGTTGCTAGTCACCCTGCAATAAATCCGGTACTTAAAGTAAAATAAATGAAGTAACAAAAAGCTAACCTGATTGGAGAAGAATAACAACCTTGATAAAGACGAGCTTCGAGTCCAAATGATTACCCTACCTATGAGAAGTTTGTAATGAGACCTGGCGTTTAATCTATTTTTAACACCCGACCTGGCCTTTATTTGAGACCGGTGTGTATTTGAATACCCGGCCTGTATTCAAGAATTTATGGTAACAGAAAAAAATTCTTTGTCCTCGTGACTTTCGTGATGAGCGGGTTATGGTGTATTGATTTCTACAAGTAGAATCGCATTGCCAGAAAAAAAAACAAAAAAAAAACAACTTTATACTGGAAATGTTTTGCTTTGAAGTTTCTCTCTCATTTAAAATTGGACATGCCTTTAAATATAGTTTCTTACTTTTGAATTTTACATAAAAGAAATAGATAAGTAAGATGGATGGGGGTCTATAACACCCCTTCCCCTACCTTTCCCTAAGTATTTTCTGTATATGCCACTCACTCCTATGAATAAATATAATGACCCAATGAAGTTATTGAAGATTTGCAATAATGACATAAGTCCACCATCTGTTTTCTTCATTAAATGCTTTTATTTTTTGCTGAAAAAAAGATTTCTAGTTTCTGGGATTCCTTGAACTATCAAAAGCATCCATTTAATGCATATTTTATTAAGTTACCACGTTTTAAACGCACATTGTGCATATAACAATAGCTCTTTCACTAACCATCAATCATTTTTTAAAAAGAAAAGTTAAATATCTGCAATGTAAATGGCATATCAGTTACTTTTAAATTTCAACTGTCTTTTTTTAACGTTTACGGTATCTTGACATTACTATGAAATCTCTTTGTTCCTTCCCTATCTAACCCTCATTGACAGGAGAAAGGAAAGTATTTACTCAATGAATAATCTCCATGGTAACCGTAATCACTGGTGATTTCTTGGCCTAGAACAAACTTTTATAATCACCAGTGAAATAACACTTACGTACATTTAATACTGATATAAACACGGCATTTGTTATTGTTTTACACTCGTCAAATATTTAACTTACGATGCAATGAAATAAGTTTTTTAAAAAAGATAGTTTCTATTTGTTCAGAAAAAGATATTTTTGTAGTTTTGTTTCTTCTGTTTGGTTATAGTCTTTTTCTTTTTTTTTTTTTAATATTTATTAAGCATTTTTTTATTTATTAAAGCATCTGTAATTATAAGCACTTCATCTTCCTCTGAACATATTTGTTGATGGGACCAATAATGTTTATAAAGTGGCTGTGACGTTATATAAATATTGTTAGAAATGTTTAATGATGTTGTTTGTTTTTGTGTAAATCTCTTTAAATAAGTAAAATATTTTGAAAACTATTTCAGCTTAACTCTATAAACAGTAACGCTGGCTCGGAAAGATAACAGATGAAAATTTAATGAATTAATGTATTGCTGAATGTTAGATAAAACCTTGTGCTATATTATCTGTATTTCACCTTTATGCGGCACTTTTTCCTCTTCTGTCTCCTTCTGGTGGATTGCTTGAATTTTTATTATTACATTCATCTGAACTCTGCGGTTGTCATGAAAGATGTCTTGTTGAATCTATGAAAATGTGGCTTGTTTTTCACTGAATAAATTCATCATGCATGTAATGATATGGGTAGCATTGTTGTGAAATAAAGAAGATACCATATATGTTTGATCTTGATTGATCAATATGATAAGTGTAATATACTAGTATGATCAATAAGTTCGGAGACTGGCCTTCTTGACAGATATGATGTATTCCTTCAAAATACTTCCCTTCTGCCAAACGTTAGTACAGTTGGTGAATATATTCCTGGAAGCCTTTGGAAGAGATAGTCTCCAGATGTACTCTTGAAATGGCATCCTTTGAGTTCGTTTTTCAGACGGTAGAACAGGGAAAAGTCGAATGGGGCGAGATCAGGAGTGCCAAGAAAACACTTTCGCACGACACATTGCACTCTCGCCATACATCTGTTCCAACATGTGCAAGGTTTCTGTCGACGATTTTTGCAAATGCTGACAGAATTTGATATTCATATGTTGTTCTTCAAATGCCATTTTTGCTTCCAGCCAATGCGAACAACTACAATTCATTGACATGCGTTGTTTGGAAAAACTCTGCACTACGGAGGTGTACTATGGAATTAGTGATATAATTCAGATTTTTTTTTTTAGAAGGTAGAATAATTGGTATTATGGGGTTGGCATGATATTGGATAGCTAACCAGCTTGATTCATGCATGCAGAAGCTCATATTTATGCTCCCAGTCGAGACAGAAGGGGACAATTCATTAGTGCCAGCGTTAATTTTTTCTCAGGGGGGTTAATTCATATATGGATCTGATACACATTTCAGCAAATGGTTTGAAATATAAATGGTAAAAAAAAAGATATTTTTTTTAAATTTATATTTTAATAAGACACTTTTTTTTTTTCTTGTATATAAAAATCGATCAAAAATTGAAAAAATATGAATGTGTGTTCGTATTAAAATACAGTCAAACCTCGTTATCTTGAAAACTTTTTATTTCCTTACATTTTCACTATTAATTCAATGTAATTTTCCCTCGTTATCTCTAAACTTTTTCTTATGTCGAATTTTGACTTCATGTATGTATTCAAATATATGAGAGTTAAGATTTTTTCATTACGAGAAATTTTCTTACTAAGACCGAAGAAATTTGAATTCACTTTTGTTAAAATTAGACGATTCTCATGCAATATGAAAAAATTTTTCGATCTCCTTGTCAAGTCTCCGTCGCGTACGAGATGTTTGAGCATATGCAGTTTGTGCGTTTCTTACCTTAGTGGCACCACTTATACGTGGCGTAACTCTGTATATGTACCATTTTATCTCATATTGTTCTCTATACTCGCACAGTACCTTTATTAACCTAAGTCTTGATTTAAAAAAAAAAAACCCTCCATATCTCAAAACCCATGATAATTCAAGATATCGAGGTTCGACTGTATTATTAAATTGGATTTGGATTGATTTTCAAAACAAGTGGATAGTACTGTGTTCTATGAAGTCCATGCAAGCAGTTATTTATTCTTGTATAGAAGAATATAAAATCAAAAACTTTATTCATGTTAATGTTGTTTTTAACGTTATTACTATGATAATTTATTGTGATTTAGCAGTTATGGTGCTATTATAATGGAGTTCAAAAATTTTGCTATAATCATGATGAGTTTGTAAATTTTTATATTACAGTTTATATTTTTAAGGGGAAACTGAAAAAAAAAATATATACCATATACCGTATATATATCCATTATATCTTATTTGGATGATATTGTAGGTCAAACAATGCACAAGATAAATGTGGTTTTTTTTCCAGATCTTGTAATCTTATAATTTATCTTGGATTTTAATATACTTTTATATTATGTAATTTATTCATTTTTGATTGACTAAACGATGTTACTGTCTTTTAAATATGAAAAAAATGATTTGGTTTATTTTTATGTTTTGGAAGTTTAAAAAAATGAAATTTCTTTGTGAATCAAAATTACTGTAGTGGATTGTAAAGGAAATGTTAAATCAAAACATTGAGAGAAAATAATAGTGTGTTTATTTGTTAGTATTTGAATAGATGAATATAATTGTACTTCGTCCATGATTTTCAAAAATCTTCAGGCTGCAGACAATTTTTTATAATATTTAAAATATAAATTGTAATATAAATGTTGTTTTTCTTTTGTTTGTTGTTTTTTAATACAGAGTAGGTCAAATAATTATTTCAAAAATGGTTTCGTTTAAAAGAGAAATGCAATTTTAAAATGAGTTGAAATTTAGTTATACAGTCGTCCCTCCACAAGTCGGCAAGTTCAAGTTGGCAATTTTTTTCCTGAAAGCCAAGATGGCAGACAATGATTTGTTGGGGACTTTTGCCAACAAAAATTAAATCGGTGACGATTATGATGATTAAAAACATTCAAAATTAACTAATTCTATAGTTCCCCGTTAATTAACCTATATTGGGGATGGGGAAGGGGTGGGGGCAGCTATTAATAATAACCCGACTTTTCCATGAAATTCGAAATGGCTAATGATTATAGAGGTGTTCATAAGTGGCTACGTTTTACCTTAAAAAATTAAAATGCTGACTTGGGATTAAGATTGCCTTAATTTGAAAAATTTCACTATGTTTAATCTGGTTTAATTTTCCTTGCGATTTTCTTCTCTATAAGCTTATAATTTACTGAAGAATGCGTATTACGAATGGAATTCGGCAAAGATGTAGACACAAATACCTATCATGTAATTCCACAAGTCAGAAAAATCCACAAGACTGCAAGGCCCTGAAACCAAGATTGCCGACTTGTGGAGGGACGACTGTATAGGAAATGTAAAATCTTTATTGTTAAAATGCTGAAGTTCAGTGCTTTATTCTCTTGAAGTTCATTTTATGTAATTGAAAATAAGATTTCCAAAAGCTGTTTTATAAAAACCACAACGTTCACAGCAAAATACAGAAATTCTGGAAGTTTTTGTGGAACATGTTTTTATAGGTTCCCTTGGTAATGTGACAGATGTCAAAAAAACAAGTGTCCTGTATTTTTGTAGAATAGCTTTCAGAAATACCAAAGTAAAACGGATTTCCTAGAAATCCAATAGTAGTAATTTTATTTATTTATTTATTATTTTTTGGTCTATTCTGTACAGTGCTAGTCATTAAAATTTAGTTATAATAATGAATGATAAGCAACAAGAAGACTGTATATTTTTTGTATTTGCAAAGGATTTGTTTTTATGTGATATTTTATATCAAAGTAGTACTATATGTTAGATTTATTTATAAGAGATTTAATTTTTTGTATGAATGATTAATTTTGAGTATGGAGAGGTAATGTATATAACTTTTCTGTGACTGTGTTGTGGTATTGTTAAAATTATTATTATCATAGAAATAAAATATTACCAGCATCTCAGTAAATGTGTATTTATTATCCATTTAACATTATATTGCTCTGTTATTTTTTATCCGTAAACTTTAATTACTTGCACTACCCTATAATAATGGAACAGACAACTTCTAAGTTACATGAAATCTGACTTGTACATTGGTCCAATGCCATTGGAACCCATGCTTGTACATATTACGCTGATGTGATTTTCTAATGTTTTTATGGTAAATTTGCTCGTGTAACATTGCTGTAGGTGAAGAATAGCCAAAAAAGGGAGCTTAGTGACTTTGATAGAGGAGTATTTGGTGATATCGTGAAGAAATGGAACACACATGCCCCACATCGGGCAATCCACAGAACCCACTGAATGCGTTGAAGTACGAGGTTCATAAGAATCACAAGAAACCACTTCAGGTCACTCAGATCATCAACAAGGAGTTTCACCAGGCAATGGGAGTCAGTGTGCATTACAACACTTAGCTAAAGAAACTGTATGCACTTGGCATTCACGAATGTAGTCACACGCAAGCCAAACATCTCTTCAAACAAGGCTGACAGACTCCACTGGTTTTTGGAACGCCAACATTGGAGTGTGAAAGAGTGGTATATCAAGAGTCCGGTATGTCAAATGCCAAGCAGAAGCCCCTTTACCTGAGTGCATTGTTCTAACCGTGAAGTCTGGTGGAATCCTGTTATTGTGGTGTTCATGATGCATACCTTGGGACCCTTTCATGTTAAGGCATTTTGAACACTTAAGCCAACATATGGGACAAATTAAGAGATTCTTTGTTCTATTTTTATAAACTGCACCATCATTGTTTTTCAAAATCTAATTTAAACAACCAATCTTTGACTATTTACATGTACATGGAGGCCATTGAAATGTTTGATCGTGCAGGTTTATAAATTGGAAATTCAGATGTAGCCTCCTAGGTACCAGAATTTTTATTTATTAATATAATTTTAAAAGAAATTTGGATTTAGTCCTGACAGGATAATATTAAGAAAAATCATTACTTAATATGGCCACAAAAAAGAACATCAGACCACAGATATGACAGAGTATGTGAGCGGTTGCACCTGGCAATGCCAGCAATCCTGGTGAAAAAGAGGGGAACTATGTTTCGTTGTCATGGGAATTACGTGTCGTCTGCTTTCCTGTTTGGGTTTTTTTTTTGTGAAAATTTTTACATTTTTCGCTTGCACATCTCTCAATAGTTTTATATATATATTTTCTCTATATTTTTGTTTGTTTTTTTTTCTCTGCATTTTATCAATGAAATGTGAATGAAATATTAAGTCAAGATTGATTAAAATACATTCTACTTATTTTTTTTTTTTACTTTCGTTTTTTCCAATTAATTTTGGAACTCAAATACACTGTTTTTCCATTGCAGAGCACACATTGTTAAGTAATTCCCCTCTTTTTCATTTGAGGGTGCGACCGTCAAAGCGCACCCAATCATCCCATCTTAAAAAGGGCTTATGTCGCATCTGCCTACTCTGTAATCTGTGATCAGACTGTTAAAGATCTTTAGAATATGGAGGCTAGGCAATTGCCATGATAAAGCTTTAGTCTTACAAGGGCCACAACCAATTTTGATTGACTTTAACATACAGATTGGAGGATATTGAAGAGTAACTCATATAAAAGGGTTTAGCCGAGGCCAACGAGAGACAGGCCAGGGCACTCAAAAATCACATGATCTTCGGGGTCTGGGCAACAATTCATGGCCTGTCTGTTGTTGGTCTCGGTTTAGCCCAATATGCCGAAGTTTTTAAAAAAATTGAGGTCAAAGGTTATACTGTAACACCAGATTGGTTTTTGACCTCGTGAAATTGATAGATTGCTTTAAAAAAAAAAACAAATTTTATTATCGTATACACTGTCCTGCCAAAAGTATCCAGTATCCAGACATCCCTCTATATAAACGTTTTGCTGAATATCCAGAAAACTTCAGGGCTATAAAGAGCATGTTACATGTCTTGCATTTCAACAAAGGTTTGTCCTGAAAGCAAATAGGGGAACGGCAACAAATTGAACAAAAGAAATAATGTTTGGGATCACCCTGTAAAAAATAATGCTTGAAATGCGTTGTAGCTGAAGCATATGAGGCTTCTTTTACTTATCTGTGTTCATTTGTAAGAGAATAGCACTTATATTTAAAGGTTTCTTTAAAAAATTTTAAATTGTTTATAACAGGCAGGATTTTCAACCCAATGCAGTGAAATTTCAGAAAGACATCGCTGATAGAACGAGTCGTTTCAGGTGCTCTCAAAAATAAACAAAAAGATAAGGGGTTTCTCCAAATTCTTATGTTCAACTGTCGGTTGTCCAATGGAATTCAGTAATCTGTCCACTACGATGATGATTCGTTTGATGAAAATGAGACCAAAGACTATATGGATGACTGAACGAGACTGATAATGAAGTCCATGCCAATTTTCATCAGCTCTGTTTGCTGTTTTTCCACACCATAAATTTATTACCATAATAGCTGTGTTGCATAATTTTTTTTTCTCGGTCATGCAGTTTATTTTTCCACTTTTTGGGGTAAAATTTTGGGATGGGGGGGGGAAGGCTTATACAAGAGTACTTATGGTAATACTGTATTCATCAGATTCACAAATTACGCTGTCCAGCAACAAAAAAATTACTGAACAGAGAAGCACCGTTTCTAAGGTAATTTTTTTGCGTAAATTACAAAAATGACGCTCAGTTTTGCCTATCAGGTCTCAATTTTTCATAAATCGTGATTGAAATTTTTTTATTTTTATCTATATTTGACACTTACACGCAAGTTTCAAAATTACTTAATAGATTTTAAATATATGTATATTTTTTATTTTCTGCTACATATAATAAATAAATGAAAATGCCTAGAGGAACTTGTAAAAACAATCCAGATAACTTTTGTTATACTTGTGGATGTGTAACAACAAAGGTTTATAAGTGAAAAATATCAAATTACGTCAAAAAACTTTATAATCTATATTTCAATTCATTTTAATTAATTAAGTGAAAATATAGTGTTTGGTCTAAAATGCCTTAATTTACAGAAATTATAAAATTTTAGTATGCGATTTACCAAAAATTGAGACCCGATAAAGAAAAACGGTTTGCAGATTCAGAATCAGTGCACCCAAATTACCAAAAGTCAACTACTCTTCGCCTAGTAATTTTTTGAAAGTTAAAAATTGTTGGACAGTGTTATTAGTGTTGTTGTTGTTGCTGTACTTGGAAGAAGCATCCGAATTCATTTTGCAGCAAAACAGTGCATAATCATGTGCACAATTACCTCAACCAGCACATTCCATTGGCTGTGTTGGGTTGAATGATGTAATTGAGGCCCTCCAGATCTAGCAACCTAAGTCTTTGAGATTTTTTTTTCCTTTGGAGGCATGTGAAGCACAAGACTTTCATACTTTCATTTCTACAGGCCTTGCAGCCATTAAAATGGCTGTGGCTACGTTCACAGCTACTGTGAAGGCGTAACGGCTCACGACAGTAAGGAATGGCATCATTTTTATGAAAAGTGACGCAGTTGTTGCCCGGGAGTTGGAAAGAAAAGAAATGGAAACATTTTTTGTAGGGGGGAGGGGGAGATGTAAACCTTTATAACTCAGAACTGGCTCATCAGAAGGAAACAAGTTATTTACAAAAAAAATTTGTCTTAATGGGGGAGTCCGTATATGTCGAATTTATTGAGTTTGGTTCGCTGGTATGAATGCTACAGCCATATCTTCATTTTTGGAAAAAAAAATTATCTCCAAACAGGATTAACCAATTGTCATAAAAATACATCAAGGCACAATATATAGTACTCTCAAATATTAATTTGGTTCTGCTTTTCACCATTTTGGAGGAGATAGTAGTCACATAAATATAGACAGATTTTTTTGTTCGTTTGTTTTTTTCTGTTAAATTTCAATATACTGTATTTTCTGGAATCGTGAGTTTTTAAGTCAATTTCAGAAAGAAAAAAATTGAGTTGGGGAAACGAACACATAGTGAATGGTAGCCAACACAGGGTGAAACAGTCATGATAATAAAGTTTACAAAAACAAATATACTTTAAATCATCCTCCCCGTGTTTACTTGTGAATTTAACCCCCACCCTCCTCGTCCACTAAGAAATTTGTATTCCAATAAGTTTTATTTATTCAAATATTGAAAATTAAATACTATAAATCTTGGAAAAATTATGACCCCTTTATTTATTATTTATAATTTAGCAAACAGAATGCCAAGTTGAAAAAATGTTTTTTGTTGCCGTTCATTCAAACTCTTGATATGACTTGAAACTTTTTCCTATTGAACATATTTTTCCAGTTGAACATATTTTTCCAGTTGAACATTTACACAATTTGTTTGTTCACCGCTACGGCCGTCTGCTGCACTAAAAGTGCCGCGAAACAACTCCCGGCAACAACGAGGCTGACGAGAAAGACTTCACTCCTTACTGTCGTGAGCCATTATGCCTTCACAGTAGCCGTGAACGTAGCCACTGCGCATTAAAATAGTGAATAGGTAACACAGTTGACTCCATTGATCAAGCTATGCCGATACATGGTAAGAACTGGACTATTGTCTTGTACCATAAACGATGTCCGTAGAAATAAGAGAGTTACCCTTTCATGTTATTTCAATTTTTGTGAAATAAATTCATTGTGTCAATTGCTGGTAAATTTTATTTTTGAATTGCCCTGTATATAATATGAAGAGTTCAAAGCAAAATTTTGTTGGCTAATGCTAGAGAAAATATACAGGTATATCCAACCCCTGTATATATTTTTTCCTGTGTCTTTGGAAGGCAAGGTAATATTTACAGAGCAGGGAAAGTAAGCAAATAAATGATATTTATTTCGTGGAAAATAAAATGGAGTATGTTTCTCCATTATCATTCAAAGTCAAATATGAAAAAAAGCTAACTCCAAACTATACAAAACAATTAATACAGATAAAATTGCTGAAGATAAAATTTAAAAAAATAAATTCTCTTGGAATAAACACAATCTCAATTAAGTAATGCAACTTCAGTAAATGCAACTATAAATAAAACATTCAACAATTTTGTTATGAAAATTCTGAACCTCATTTGGGCCATCGTAAAAAATTTAAAAACGAAAAATGTATTTTACTTCTTATACATTTATAATTCTGAACTGCTTATTAACAAAGCAATTCAATTAATACTAAAAGCAAAGTATTTCAAATTAATATTCTATGAATTAAGCAAAAAGAAAAAAAGAAAATAAAAATTAAGGTAATATTTTGTACCTTTAATTGTAATTTCAATTGAAACTCCAAAAATAAAAAAAAATCAAACTTTCCATATTAGGAATAGCTAGTCTTTTCTGGAAGTATATTTGGCAGATGAGTACTGAGTATTTTAAGCAGGAACATAAACCATCTTCCAGCTATAACAAATCCAAGCACAAAAGCATGGCTTTTCTCAAATGGCCCTACACATCATCTCATTTATAGAAAAGTTTACGAATCATTTCCCAGATTAAAATTCATCTTGCGTCACATCAGGATGCACGCTTAAACCTCGTTCTTTCAAGGCTATATTCCTAATTCTCTCCTGTTCCTGCCGTGCCTCTTGTTCCACCCTTTGGATCTCGAGAATTTCATCTATGCTCACCTGTGTTAGTGGAAGAGAATTTTCTTTCTCACTGTCCTAGAAATAAAATTTTAAAAGTCTTTTTTTGATCACATTTTCACATATTTGAATTTGATTTATTTTCGTTAAACTTACAATTTCTCCTAATAGCACAACGTTTTCACCTCGCACAACAAAAACTCCTCGAGGAATGTCACCGTAGTCTTGTCCGACGTGAATTCTTTCGATTGTTCGGTGTAGCACCAAATTTGCTATTTACGTTTAAAAATTCACATGTTATAGTAATTTTCCTAAAAATGTTTAAAAGTCAAATTCTCTTATTTGCGATTACCAAATTGATCTACACTTCGTAAATATCCAATTAGCGTCCTGCCATCACGAAGTAATACCATAAGTTTTTCTGAAATGAAGTTACATAAAAAAATTTTTAATCGGGAATGTTGCCAATTTTAATAGGGCTAAACCTTATCAAGTAAGAAATGTAAATTGTGAAGTAAATCCAAAATCTTATTTTTCACATATCTTTCTAAACAAGCGAAACCAAAAGTAAGCACGTCAATTTATCCAAGTGAAAGGAAAGATTTCAAATAGTCTATATATACTGGGTATCTGAAACTTTGATTTTAATCAAAGAAATAACTTCATCATGTTCAAGTACATGGAATCCTTGAAACAAGACAATAACAACCTGACCACTTCTTGGCAACAATATACTGCTTCTGGCTTTTTTGAAAAGAGAAAAGGGCACTGTGCACTCGAGGAGAAAGCATTTCTAATTGCTTTGTGTGTGAACTACTTCAGCTTTCATGAATTATCCTACGAGCAATCTCCCATACTATCCGGCTTGTCTGCTCTAATAGTTTTCTTTTATTCATTAGGTTCAATGGAGGAAGGAAGACCCATCACAAGCTTCATTTTGCTCCAGACTATCTCCAGATATACCAGGGGTCTCCCCAGTCCCTTTTGAAGGGGCACACCACCTGGCTGATTGTGGTGACCACCCAACTGAATACACAAACAGCTGCACAACACCTCATAGTGTTTATTTGTTTTTAATTGTTGTCTGCCCGGCTATTTTATCTTTTCATCCTCCTGATAAAATTTTCTGGGGAGAACACTGTTATAGATTTTGCAAATCAAGGCCTAGCGGCTTGTTTCAGAAATAGTCCCTCTACCGAATGCTTTATTAATCCTTTCAGCTGCAGCCCTCAGAGAATTACCAAATATTTAAACTTGTACAAAATATGCCCTTGATTGACTTGGTTACACAACTACCTACAAGCCCACAATATCAACTCTTTGGCCATTACCAAAATGTCCCCACAATACCGATAGCACAGAATTATCCAGAACTGTTTGGTATGCTTTGGCTGCTGTAGCAGTTTCTGCAGTGGCAAAACCTGACTGTAAGCTCAGTGTGAACAAGGCAACTGGACCGTGAACTACTGATGGTCTTTATTCATGCCAAGAACATGCAGATGTATTTTTTGATCTTAGATATCTTCACAAGGCAAAATTATTTTTTTAGACAAGAGCTTCCAGAAGAAACACATTCTATCATCTAAGGCAGATCACAAGCCACCATACCAGATTTCAAGCAACAATTCCCTCGTCCCTCACTTCCAGTGATTATTTGTTCAACCTTCTTGGGCAACAATTTTAGCATTCAAAATTCATTAATCATAAATGTATGAAGAGAGGTTTGCATGTTTGTCAAGTTCAGTAGCAAATTATTTACTCAAATCCTCACAGCTAACTTGTTACAATAAAGCAATAGAATCGACTATTCTGATACTAATCTAATTTTGAGTTTTATCTTTTGTTTCCTTCGTTGTTAATTAAGTACGCCACCCCCTTTGTGTGTTTTACTTTACCAAAAGATGTTCATAGAAACCGACTGCTCAATTGAAAGTGGATACATTTCAATTTTAGATGTTTTGTTGAATATCTATAAGAATACGTGACGAATTATCCTGAAACTTCAGGGGTGTGAAGAGCATGTTACACCTCATATTTCAGCAAAGGTTTTGTCCCGAAGGCAAATAGGAGATCAACAACAAATTGCACAAAAAAAATAATGTTTGGGATCACCCTGTAAAAAATAATGCTTGAAATGCAGTGTAGCTGTAGCATATGATTATAACGTACATTTCATGATTTGGGATCACCTCACTTTAATGTACATTTCAAAATAACGTACAAATTTAAAATCCTGGTCAAAATCTAGGTATTTTAATGCTAAAAAGTTTTGGTTTAACGTACATTTCAGAATAATGTATTAATTTTACATTCCCTTGGTTAAATTTTATCACTTCATTACAACGTACATCGTTCAAATGTCTTTCTCTGATTGGTCAATACAGCCCATGCGAAAGTTGCAACTGGCAATGCATCAAAAGGAAACGATACTTCATCACTTAAGCCAATGGGTAATTAAGCCAAGTTTACAAATATCAAGGATGCAATTGAAATGCTGGCAGGTGCATTGGAAACTGCTGGTGGAAAGCCGGATTTTCCATTGAAGCAATAAGCGAAGAAGAACAGACTCAAGGTGAACAAAATGATAGCCAAACTCATGAGGATTTGTGCCCAGAGGTTGTCTCTGTCTTCAATCTGCCAGCAGAGGTGACCTTTGAAGATTATGTAAGCATGTGACGAAAGGGTTTACACCACTGCTGAGTTCACGGATTCAGAGATTCTGGACATGGGACAAAAACAAAATGAAATTCAAAGTGATCAGGAAGACGAAGATGAAAATGGCCAGTTTATGTAATTATTTTGCGCAGCAAATCGGTGCACCATTTCACTTCACAATATCAGATATAGAGTACTTTGGGAGGGGGGGGAGACAAGTTATGGAAAGAAAGCAGACTGTAATACTATACGAATTCTGTATTCATGTATTCTTATGTTTTTCTATGCATATATGCATTGTTTACAAATCCCCCCCCCCCCAGTTTCAAAATAACGCACACCTCGGAATAACGTACAAATTTCCAGTTCCCTTGAAGTACGTTGTAATGGGATTTTATTATATCTCCATGAATATAGGTGCTATTCTTTTTTTCCTTTCTTTTTCTTTTTGAATTTGTCGCTGGTTCCCTATTTGCCTTCGGGACAAAACCTTCGTGGAAACATACTCTTTACACCCCTGAAGTTTCAGGATAATTCGTCAAGTATTTTTCTAGATATTCGACAAAATGTCTAAAATCGAAAGTGTCTATTTCAATTGAGCAGTCCGTGCATTCTATCGGATATTGGCGAGGATAGGCATTGTACATAGGGCCTTTGCTTTATACAATGTCGTAAGAAACGTATTGAAACCATTAAATTAAAAATACGCAATGCATTCAATAATAATATAACTCGTAACCAACATTTTCTACGCTAATAAAAACTTCGAATCGAAAGTCAAGTGTAATGCAATTCAGACACCTCGTGCGTGTGCCTCAAACTCTTAGGGAGAATCCAAAACTTTCAATTTTTAATACGAGAAAAGGTGAAGCTCAACATTAACCAAAATCAATTCAAAATTCTTTCTAAGCAGAAACTCACTGTCTAATTCCTCAATAAGAGTTGCTGTTCCATCTAATGACGTCATTCTTCTATAATGCTAAGTTAAATTTTAGAAATTAAAATTGGAATAACTACTAAGCAGCCATACGAAGAATTTAGCATTGGGTTGCACACTATTTTACTGCATTTAGGCCGTCTAATGTTATATTATTAAATGTCGGTATTAACACGACATGAAAGGAAAACTTTTTATCCTTAAAAATGAAAAACATGTAAATTTAATAATTATAATAATAATAAAAAAAAAAAATTGACTAGCGCGAACGAGCAGATCTTAAGGAACCGGAAATGAAAAATGAAAATCCGGAAATAAATGTTTTGAGTAATTTTGCTTTGATAAGATGGACTTGCCGTTAGGCTTTCATGCCCTCGCAAGGAAAAAAAGCTTTATTCTGTTTGGGAAACACAAAATGATTAAGAAGAAAAGTAATAAATCGCTTCGATGTGCAACGAATGTCATTGTCACGTTAAAGCATTCCCCCGATATCTCGTTTTATTACATTTTATTAAATGTTATTTGAAAAAATATCAGCAGATGTCGTGCTCGGTCCACTCTCGTCGTGTGAGTTTAGATTCGCGATCGTTTTTGGCTTTGACCTTTCTAATGCAAGATTGGGATTAACATATCAGCTACTGATTTTCCATTAGATCTCGATTAGATTTCACTATGGCAAGTCGTTTACTGTCGTCTTCGGTACGTATCAATTGCTAAAATATTAGCGAAAGCAATTGTTAGAAAGAGCACTACGATGTTTTCGTCATATCGGGGCATTAAGAGAGACTGAGCCGTAGCAAATCAATGGGCAAAAATTGCAATTTTAAGTCATACGAAGAAATTAGTTTTAGAAATTATTAAATTATAAGACATAAATCGAGGGGGGAAAATGCGGCTATTATATTAGTTTTAAGAGCTTTTTATTAATAAATATTTAAAAAGTTTCAAAAATTTTAATTTTAATAAATATTTATAATAATAATTGGAAAATGGTCTTTGGAGGATTTTGTCACGCCATTACCTCCGATATTGATGAATAAATAGAGAAAAATATTTTTCTCTAAATATTTATAAAATAAACATTGAAAAATAATTTGGGGTTCAATTTCAATTTTTTAGATTTTAAAAATATTGCCTACAGGTAAGACCCAACCTGACCGGACAAAAATAAACTTCTTTTCAGACCAACAAAAAATTCACTTATCATAAAATCTTGAATACACGCCTGGGCATCTATTTTGTTTCAATGGTCCACTTAAATCGTCAACTAATTAACAACTATGAATCGCACACGACGCTACTGAAAGTTTATAAAATTCAGTGACAACCATGCTTTCGTTTGCCTGCGGGACACATGCAAAGTCACTTCTCGATTATCGTGGCTTTGTTATAACATTGTGTTTAAATTATAATTTAAATGATATACACAAAAAGTAGCATATATCTAGTCCCCAAAGTAATCCCCATTTGGCATCTAGCACCTTCTGCCAACGTGTCTCCAGTTGATCAATCCTCTGGCTGTAAAACTTGCCGGTCTTGGATTTAAAGAAGTCTGTGGGTGCCTTTCGAAGGTCTGTATGATTGGTGTAGGATTTTCCACGAAGATGGTTGTCCAGAGAATGGAAAAGGTGATAATCCATTGGAGCAAGATCTGGCGAGTAAGGTGGATTACCCATAGTTTCCCAACCAAGCCGCTCTATGGTTTCCCTGGCCACCCACACCACATGTGGCCAGGCATTGTCATGAAGAAAGAGTACCCATTTGCGATTCACCAATGCTGGCTCCTTCTGCTGCAATACCTGTTGCACACGTTCCAACTGCTGGGAGTACTGGTCCCCAGTGATGGTTTAGCGAGTTGATAGCAGTTTGTAGTGAACCATTTGGCATCTAGTCCACCAGACACACTGGACTATGGGGTTCATCAGAAATGGCAAATTCTCCCAACCTGAATTTCTGGAACCAATGCCTTTAGGGCATTCATTCACAGCATCATCCCCAAACGCAAGACACATTCGGTGACTCGATGCTGCTGATGACAAGCCCACCTTGAAGTCATAAAGCAAACAACACCTAACCGTCTCCTTCGATACCTCCATTTGTCTTCACTTCTGCACGAGATGTGATTGATGCGACTGCCCAACAGCCCTGTATTTATACAAGCTAACCTGCCTGCTCCATTGGGATATGCCATCAACATGATAGGATGAACTTGATTCAGCCACGATACTTAGATATGTTGTGTTGCTCAGACATTGTTCCACAGAAAGGGCCCAAAACATGCCCCAAACTATAACATTGCCCCCACTAAGCTTGAAGGGCTATACTCATGCCTCTGGGGTCCATGCTTTCATGCTGTTTCCACCAAATTCTCGCTCTGCTATCTGCATGATGCAACTGGAAAAGTGATTCATCGGACCCCATAATTTTTTTCCAATGTTCGACTGTCCAATTTTTGTGTTCTGCGTGAATTGGAGACGTTTTGTCTTGTTAACTTGCAGATAGCAAAGATGTTTGAACAGGCCTTCGGCTTCCATATTCCATACGAAGCAGTGTACAGTGCATTCAGAGATCATTTGAGAGGATCCCTGATTAAGATCTGTCATAATTAAGATCACTGTTGTCTTGTATCAATCTTACCACTCTCTGTTCTGCCCAAACATTGACTAGTTGCTGACGGCCACAACTCACACGTTCAGACCCATTAAGCAATTCGTAGTTACTATCATCAGAAAACGTGTCATTGAACCGATTTCGACCACTTTTGAAAGTCATCTGAGCCTTCATCCGTATTGGAACCTTCCAGGCGCCAAACCGATTAACTCCACTTTTCGTGAATATCTTAATTTTAATACCCAAAAATGTCGTCATAAGTTTTCCGACTGACGGTCCAGTCTTTAAACGCTTTAACAACAGCTACTCTTGAGTACCGAGCGCCAACAATCATCCCAAGTTCAAAGGCTGTTAAAGTTGCGTCATTTATGCATATCTTCATTGTTTAGCATGTAAGTGATTATCAGTGTTGGTATGTTTTTGACGCTAGGCTCTGGTGACCTGCTCATTACTTGACTTATGTAATAGTATAGGCTCTTGATTCAGATGGCATAAATGGTTTACAGTATATTTCATTGTGAAAATTAATTACTGTACTTCTTACTTACTTACTTTTCAAACCCGCTTATCCGTTAGGGTCGCGGAGGCAGCAGCCCTATGGAGGATCTCCAGCGATTGCGATCTTCCGCCATCAGGCGCATGTCCTCCCTGGTAATACCCAAGCGACTCGAACGCGGATTCTCCATGTAGTCTAGTCACCTGGTTCTAGCCGACCCCTTGGTCTCTTACCCACCGGCTTGGAAAGTAACAACTGCCTAGGAACACCATTTTGCGGCATCCGTATCACGTGGCCATACCAGCGCAACTGAGATCTCTCAATGCAGAGAAGTAGCGGCTCAACACCTAAAGAATCCCTTATTGTGCTGCTGTGCACTCTATCTAGTAGGATAACACCTGCCACACCTCTCAGAAATCTCATTTCGGCCGCTTGTACCTGCGATCGCACTCTTTCGGTCATTAACCAAGACTCATGACCATAGGTGAGAATGGGGACAAAGATAGATTTGAAGACAAAGTGCTTGGCTTTGTTTCCCAGCTCTCGTTTTGTTACCACAGATCGCTACAGTTCACGTCTAACACAGCTTGCTCCATCAATCCGAGCATCCAATTCCTTTTCCTGCCGCCCATCACTCGTGAATGCAATCCCGAGATATCGGGTGGGCAAGAAATAACGTGAGGTGTTCAGAGCTCGCTAGCGGGAATTCTATTAGGCCAAATGCAGTACATTTTGGTGTATATACTTAGTGGAACATGCAGTTTCGATTTCTGCAAAAAAAAAAAAAAATAGTACCAAAAGTCGCCATAGGGGGCGCTTATTTCAAGAAAACAATGAATACCTAATTGTCAAATGCACAAATACCGTACAAACCAACTTGAGTAACAACAATAAACAATGTTTTATTTTTAATTACAAATGTGTTTCAATATGACCACCAGTGTGCTGTTCCAATAGCTGCATGCGGTACACGACATTTTCTACGGCAGCTCGCAGCATATCTGCATTAATTAGTCTGATATGTAACGTTATTTCAAATCGTTCAATCATTTTCTGTAAGTTAGTTATGCTCATCGGTCCTCTTCGTAATGTTTTCAATTGCCGGAATTCACGAAGGGCAGCACTTGCATTGTCGCTCTTCTGATAAAACAACTTGACTAATAACGCCCGGTCAGGCAGAGTAAGCGTCATCGTCAGGCCATTCGTTCGTGAATGAGGGGAAATCCTCAGCCTTGCCTTTTATTGTCATGATTGCTCAACACAGAATGCGCTTATGCAAATGTATTCATTGTTTTCTTGAAATATGCGCCCCCTATGGTGACTTTTGGTACTATTTTTTTTTTTTTTTTTTTTTTTTTTTTTTTAACATGCAGTTTCAGAAATCGAAACTGCATGTTCCACTAAGTACATACACCAAAATGTACTGCATTTGGCCTAATAGAATTCCCGCTAGCGAGCTCTGAACACCTCGTGTTATTTCTTGCCCACCCGGTACTTGAACTTCTCCACCTGTCTCAATGGGGCTCCTTAACACGGAGAGCGCACTGAGCAGGCTGTCTTGAAAGGACCAGAACCTCAGTTTTAGCCACACTTATCTTCATCCCAGCTTCTTCACATTTAGCTGCAAACTGGCCTAGTGCATGCCGAAGGTTAGTGCGAGAAGACCCAAGGAGGACAAGGTCGTCAGCAAAGAGCAACCTCTCCACCAAGCAGTCGTCCACACAAATACGCTCATCGCCTCGGCTGCCCCTGTCTATCCAGTCCATAAAGATTATGAACAAGATGGGTAACATAACACCCTTGGCAGAGTCTTAACACCCACAGTGAACGATCTTGACTTAATGCCATTTATCCGGACACACATCTCAGAGCTTTCGTACAGAGACTTGATAGCAACCAGTAATTGCCCATCCACTCCATACTCTTGCAACACTTGCCAGAGCTTCTCCCGAGGAACTCTGCCATATGCTTTAAAATTAAGTATTAGTAATTCATTGAAATATCGATTCTGTTTCCTAATTATTTATGCACTTTTTTTTTTTTTTTTTTTTTATACCAGCTCCCACGTTTTATAAAAACACTTGGTAAAAACCGGTTACAAATCATTAAGCTGCCCACAGCTTCTTTGTCGGGTAAGTCCTGTTATTATTAATCTTATTCAGTGCAATTCAAAACCGATCTCCTGTGAGGATAGTCTTTATCTTTTATAGCTTCATCGGCACTGTTTACGCCACGAGTGCAGAAACCTGCTCCCGATTTCCATGGAACAGCAGTTGTTAACAACAAATTCGCAGAAATTAAGCTTTCCGATTATCAGGGCAAATACTTGGTGCTTTTCTTTTATCCGCTAGCCTTGTAAGTTTTGAATTATAAGATCAATTAGTCAGATAAGTTAATTGTAATGTTTCTATAATGTTATATACTGCCTTACCGATATAAGCACACGGGACAAAAAATTAGTCACTTTGGGAGTTCTACGATGCTTCTAAGTAAAAGAGTTTGATTATACAAATGAATGCGCATGAGCACATTTTATTATGAGATACAAGTAGCTAAGCAACGTACGAGCATTGTTAACCACAGTTTGTGTTATCTCGTGTCGAATTTGGCTGCTAAAAATGAGTCGTAATTCAGTGGCGTGTTTCAGTGGTAAAAAGGGGTGGCCAGGTGTCCGTTTTTGACCAGACAATTCATTTTTTGAGTCATCTGTCCGGTTTTTTGGGTCGAACTGCAAATTTGGCAGTTTTCTTTTCTAAAAAAAAAATTGCGATCGAAATGAAAGGTCAACGTTAAGAAGCCTCTGATTGGACAACGTTGTACAGCTTCAATCCAAACTAATAGAATACATGTTACAAAACGGTTAACCCATATAAAAGACTCTTTATTTCTTTCAATAGATATTAAATATGTGCACGTTCTTGTATTATGCTGACAGTTCTATGTCTCTGCTTTAAGTTTCAAAAATAAACATGAAATTAACAATAATCTTACAAAAAAAAACAATGTCAAACAGAGCATAACAGCTGCAAATACTGCAAAGTATGCTTAATATTTAATAGCATCTCCTCGGGCAGCGATTACATCCTGTAATCGATTGGGTTGTGTGCTGACAAGTTTAGCACACTGTTGTTTCGTTATGCAAGACCAAAGTTTTCTTAAACAAGCAATAAGTGCAGATTTAGTCGTTGGAAGTTCTATTTGCTTTTTCATAATACCCCATATGTTTTCTATGGGGTTCAAGTCTGGCGAATTGGCTGGCCATGGCAGTACATTTGTGTGTTTGTTAGAGAGCCAATTCTTGTTGACTTTGATGTGTGGCTGGATGCGCCGTCTTGTTGGAATATGAAATCGTTGTCTTCATATAAATCTTCCGCAGATGGTAACATGAAGGTTTCAAGAATATCCTGATACACATCGGAATTAAGTCTAGCTGTCAACACACACAGTTCCCCAACACCTTCTCCTGTCGTCCCCACACCATTACGGAGGTTGCAAATTTGACGGAACGGTTCAAGCAGGCTTTAATGAAGTCTTCTCCTTTCAAATGCCACACACATGGGCCTTTATTCCCATGGCTAACACAGAAGACAGCTTCGTCGCTGAATAGCACACGATTCCAGTCACCTTGCCCCCACAGTTGTCGATTTTTGCACCATGCCACCCGTGCACGACATTGCTTAGCTGAAAGAAGCGGTTTTGTCTTAGGCACACGTGATGAGAACTGCAATTTGTGTATGCACCTCAAAGCTGTTGATCGAGACACATCAACTCCAGTTGCTGTCCACAGCCGATGGCATTCTGAAACGGTTTCTCGTAATAATACCTCTCAGCCGTCTTTCATCTCGGGGTGTTGTCTTTAGCTTTCGTCCACAACGTTGGCGGTTGTTTGACTGTGGATCACCTTCTCCACACGTTTTCACGACTCTGGAAACAGTTGCTTGCGAACATCCTGCATATTCAGCTATCTTCTTTTGGCTAAGATGTTGTTTGTGAAGAGCAATGATGACATGTTTCATACCAGAGGATATGTCTGCTTTGCGACCCATGTTTTTAAAAAATGTCCAAACTGCTATGCTTTTATAGGATACAGAATGTTAATTTATGCAGTTTTTGTTTTATTTCATTCGTCAACTAAGGAATATTCTATTATTTTGAACAGGGGTTAGGTTTTATTCTAATTTAATGAATGTTACGTTGTTTTTGTTTTTTTTTGTAAGATTATTGTTAATTTGATGTTTATTTTTGAAACTTAAAGCAGAGACATAGAACTGTCAGCATAATACAAGAACGTGCACATATTTAACATCTGTTGAAAGAAATAAAGAGTCTTTTCATGTGATTTTTTCGCGACAGGGCCTTGTATTTCTCGATGGCCTCGTTAGTCACACGGCAAACGACTAACACCACCGAGTGAGAAAGCCTGTGTACAGAATTGTCATACGTTGTTACATTACTTAACGTCGTCAGTCGTTAATCGTTATTAGGTGATGCAACAATATATGACGTTTCAGTGATGAGGCCTTTTCTCTCGATGGTGTTGACACGACCCACGTTGATACGATCGAATTTGTATTGCTATTACTTCAGTGACAGCGGTCAGCAACAGGCTGTTGGTATTCAGTATATTACCCTTCCAGAAGGACAATGTTTAGACTTTTATGAAAACCCTTTTGAAAACGCCCAGCCCATTAAAGATGATCTATGTCGTGTCATTAATGAAAGGAAACTCAGTTTGTCCGGTTTTGTCCTCTGTCTGCTTTTTTAAATGGGATCACCTGGCCACCCTAGTCTTAGCATTTGGGCAGGCAAAAAGACATCCCGTGCCAAAAGTAGCTATTCTTGCCAGAGTATCAAAGCACACAGTCATCCGTCAGTTCAAGAAATGGGACCAAAGACTGGTGGTAACAACCGTCGAAACTGTGATTGGAAGTCGGTGCTGACTGAACGGGACCAAAGATGAATATGCTGCCTGGTCATGGCCGATCGCTTTCAAACCAGGCAAAAACTGCTTCAGGAAGTCAATAATGGCTCGCAAAGACAAGTTTTGAAAGGACCTTAAGGAGGCAACTGCATAAAACTGACATCTGGAGCCGATTACCTAGCAAGCATCCTATGCTCACTCAGTTCACAAGAAAGCTTGTGTAGAGTAGTCCAAGTGATATGAGAACTGGACTGCAGACGACTTTGTGTGTATAGAGGAAACAATGGAGCCTTTCCCGATTGTGTCCTTCTAATGAGGGGTGTTTTATTAATTCAATGAAAAACAAGTATTCCCAATCCTTTATAGACACCTAATGATGATATACAAACCAGACCTAGTGAAATTGTATTCTATCATAACCTACAAGTATTGGGAAAGCCTACTCAGTTATTCACCTTTCTATTTTCCATTGTTAACTGCAAATGTGGTCAGGTGGCAGTAATTTGAAATGCAACGCAGAAATTTAAAAATCCTTTCCAAATGCGTTAAGGCATTTATCCCACTGTGTAACAAGGCATGTAATTCCTTTATGGAAGAAGTCTTTCGGTTGCGTGTGGAACCATCCCAAAACCTCTTCCTTCGCTTCATCGTCCGACTGAAACCTGCAGCCTTTCAGGTGTTTCTTGACATCCCCAAACACGTGAAAGTCACGTGGGGATAAGTCAGGGCTGTAAGATGGATGCTACATTGCTTCCCAGTTTAACTTTTTGATGAGGTCTACCGTTGCTTTCGAGGTGTGAGGACGCGCATTGTCATGGAGAAGAAGCACTCCTGTAAGAAGTCCAGCACTCTTGCATTTGATGGCTGCGCACAGGCCTTCAATGTTTCCCCATATCGTGCTGCGTTAACTGTGGTGATTTGTTCAATAAAGTTCAGTAAAATCGGGCCTTTGCGATCAAAAAACACTGTCAACATCACCTTCCCCATGCTGTTTGCGATTGCTTTTGATTTTTTCGGGGGTGGTGACCCATACTGCTTCCATTGACGACTTTGATGTTTGCTTTCGGGCTGGAAATGGAAGCACCAAGTTTCATTCCCTGTAACAATTCTGTCGAGAAAACTCTCTCCTTCCTGTTCGTAGCGAGTCAAATGTTGCAGGGACATGGCCATTCGAACTTCCAAGTTGTTCCGATGTCAAATGATGCGGGACCCATTGTGCACAGATTTTTAGGTAGTGCAGATGGTTCCTGATAATGGAGTGAACAGTTCCACGACTAAGGCCAGTTTTAGCAACCACGACATCGATTGTCATTCTTCTGTTTTCCTTTAAGACAGCATCAATTTTGGCTTTGGAATCCTCCATGATGGCACGGTTTGCTTGTCCAGGTCGTTGATCATCTTGCAATGATGACCATCCCTCCGAAAACCTCTTGCTCCGTGCCCAAACACGAGTGAAGATTAGGCAGTCATTTTCATAGACGTTGTGCGTACGACGATGAATTTCAGAAACTGAAGCTCCTTCACATGTCAAAACATGAATTACTGCTCTCTGTTCCTGTTTCGTTGGCTCCATTTTGTTGTTTGGACGAAGCGATCGCTTGCAGAGCTTCGAAGCACGAGCTATCGTTCTTTCTCACGTGATGCAACACTTGCAACCTACTGTTCAATTTGCACGTTGGGTTTCGCAATTTTTGGTTTCATTTGTATGACCCTTATAACAATAGAAGGATGAGTAACTGAACAGGTTTTCCCATTACTTGTCTCTGCAATCTAGGAATTGCGCTTTTTAAATGTAGCATTTGTTGAGATATTCAGTAGCATGCAAATAGTCGCCTGACCTTCCTTGTCATGGAATCTTCTTCACCATCTATTAACATTAGTCCCAAAACACTTGACGGAAGAATAGTCTGAATTAAGACAATGGCAAATGTTGCTGTTTTAACCATTTGAGCTATCATGGAGAGTAAACCACAATGCTATTATAATGTGTCCTTACAGAGTTCCATGAAATCACAAGACACAATGCAGGAGTCCTCCAAATCCCTAAACCAACAGTGAAAATCATTTTCTATTTTTTAATTAATACCTGAATAATAATAATTATAATAATTATTTTAAATATTTAACAAGATGAATTCTATCAAATGCATGTAATTTTGATGGCATGTTGTTTCTTTCCAGTACGTTCGTGTGTCCGACTGAATTAGTAGCATTCAGTGAAAGTGCACATAAATTCAAAGAAATTGATACGGAAATAGTTGCAGCTTCCATTGATTCTCATTATACACTTTTAGCTTGGATAAATACACCAAGAAAAGTAAGTGCAGTGATCCGTTTTAAGTTTTGTAATGATTAAATAAGTAAGCCTCGAACATCATTTACAAGAAGGGGAGAGAACCCACTATAATAATAATAATAATTTTTTATTTATTTATTTATTTATTTTATTTTCTAAATGACGATATATATAAAATAAATTTAGGGTGTTTCAAAATTATGTACAATAAATTTAGTGACATATTCTTCAGTTCAAAAGAAGACGAAAATGTTGTATAGCACTTTGTCTGGAAACGATTTATTTACGCGATACAGCCAACTAAAACCGTGGCTCCAAATTACAGGAATTGTTCAAAGTGCCCGCTACCAGCTCGCATGCACGCTAAGGCTCGTTGCATGAGCGACCGTCTGTTGTCATGGAAGAGTTCGTCGCCAGCATTACGAACGGTTTGGCATGCATTTTCCATTCGTTGTCGCAGATCCATAATGTCAGGAACTTCTCTGCTGTAGACGATCGTTTTCACATGACCCCACAGAAAAAAGTCCAAGGGATTAAGGTCGGGTCATCTTGCAGGCTAGGCTACCGGTCCACCTCGACCTATCCACCGATTCGTGTATGCAGCATTAAGGTGTGCTCGCACGACATGGCTGAAATGTGCTGGAGCGCCATCATGCATGAACCACATGTTAGATCTTATCAAAAGAGGAACATCTTCCAGTAATTCTGGCAATGCATTCTGCAGAAACAAAAGATACGTTCGCCCAGTCAATCGTGGCGGCAACACATAAGGGCCAATTAAGTTATTTCCGACAATTCCACACCAAATGTTCACGGAGAAACGCTCTTGAGGCGCTCGAGCTCTGGTAACGTGCGGGTTAGCATCTGCCCAACGGTGCTGGTTGTGAGAATTTACGATTCCTGTCCGGGTGAAGGTTGCTTCGTCCGTGAAAAGTATCTGGCTGAGACAACTAGGGTCTGCAGCATGACGACGTTGTATCCATTGGCAAAATCGTTATCGGTGTGGATAGTCCGTTGGGTTCAGTGCCTGAACCAGTTGCAGGTGGTATGGATGCAAAAGCTGACGGTGAAGAATGCGCCAAACAGAATGTGTACCATGGAAGAAATACGACGGGTGCTTGTCTGTGG
Organism: Rhysida immarginata; assembly: GCA_023313115.1. Taxonomy (NCBI): domain Eukaryota; kingdom Metazoa; phylum Arthropoda; class Chilopoda; order Scolopendromorpha; family Scolopendridae; genus Rhysida; species Rhysida immarginata. The sequence goes on from JAHWFO010001074.1 coordinate 28,749, forward strand.
TTCATCATGTATGATGTCAATTATCACATCCTCCTCATCCGGAGAATGTGCTACAGGCCGCCCTTGTTCGCTGTTCACAGTTTCCGCCTATCAGTATGAGCTGACATGCTTCTCTGGTCCCGCGACACATGGACAGCAATCAGTCTGGTTAATTGCATGAACAGTTGTCGTTGTTGTTGTCACGGCATTGAGACCGTTATGCGGATTACAGTACTGTATGTTCACGAGGCAGTTGCTTTCTCCCTACTGCATGGAACGTCTCGCACACGTGTCAACTGATGAGCCTATACAGACACCCTGTATTAACCCAAATGGATCTAATCATTTACTAGTCTGAGGTAGATGAACCCCCCCCCTCACTAAATATGGATATGTCCCGATAACTCCTTGTTGGTGGGACAATTTCATTGCAGAGCACTGAATGATATGATGAGAAAATGAAACTGCCATATACGATTATCATGCTATATATTGATATGAAATTATTAGGAATACGTAGTAGTGATCAAACTAGTGCTGGTCTAAATCACATGTTCGAGAAGATGCAACCTGGCTCTCCTCAAGTTTGACCAATAATAATTTCATTAGGTAAATTAGAACTTTAAAACTGTAGTGATTTTCTGTTAAACAGGCTGCTCAAGGTCACAAGCTTCTCCTCCGAGCCTCTCACTCTGGGTTCTGTGCTTCTCCGTCGTGACTACAGATTTCTTTGTTTTAGATGCGTTTTTTCCATTCTCTGTTAAGTTTTTTTATTCTGATATTGTTATAGCACGTCCAGTCCTGATTTCAGAAATCTGAGCCAAAGCTGGCTGGCAGAGACACAGTGATGACATCATCAGATGAAAAATCAAAAAGAATGCTAGGCTGAACCAATGATATGATGTCGTCACTGAATCTCAATGCCTGCTCAGGTTAATAGTGTTTAATTCCGCTATTTCATAGCCTTGATAGCCCCCAAAAAGATGAATGTTGCTATGGGTATGTGCGAGATCACATGACCATGAGCCACCTATTTAAAAGATATAAGAAAATCGCTATAGTCAACTTCTTCCTAATTCACGTATAAGAAGAAAAATGAAAGTCGTTTTTTTTTGATTGGGGAGGGGTGATTTTTTTCTCTCCCTTTTTATTAATTGGTGTTGTTGCATGTGCTATAAAAAATAATGCAGAATTATGTTAAATTACGTATTCTAATGCTGTAGGAAGGAGGTCTTGGACAAATGAAGATTCCTTTGCTTTCTGATATGTCCAAAAATATAGCAAGAGATTATGATGTGCTTATACCAGAAGTAGGAATTGCATTAAGGTATCCTTACTTCTTTGTCTTTAATACAAATGTTTACATTACTTTTTTTTTTTTTTAAATTAAAAGATTAATCAACAAGTAATTATATCACGTCGTTGCATATCAAATGTCGGATTTCGAGGTGGGTTCCACGCTTCAGCACTGTTTCCACGTTTAGTAGCAAGTACCCATAACAAAGTGGATTCCCAGAGATAAACCTATCAGCTTATATATCAGATGATATTTAATAGCGTTTGAACCCAAGCGAAGATAGTCATGACGTGTGATAAAGCATTACGAGTTCAGGTTGAATCACACTGCATCCAACGCCTCTCGAAACATCAATAAGGTATTCGGCGTCTGTACTGTCCAACGTTGGTTCTGAAAATTCCGGGTGGGAGTGACGGACCTGGCAAATGAGTCCAACGTGTTGAATGATGCTGATCTAAAGCGATCTGTGGAAGAGGACCCATCAAAAACTGTTCGGGACCTTGCAAGGGATCATGCTGTATCAGCATCAACTGTCAGTAGACACCTTAGGACCATCGGCAAGGTGAAAAAGCAGGACAAATGGGTCCCACATGAACTTAAGGAAAACCAAAAAGAGTGTCGGCTGGAATGTGTATGGAATTGCTTTTGCGCCATGAAGAAGTGGGGATTCTTATTTCATTGTCACCTGCAACAAAAAGTGCCTCCTATACGACAATAGGAAACGGTCAGCACAGTGGCTGGATGCTGATGAACCCCGAAACAGTTCTCTAAACCCGTTTTGCAGCCCAGGAAGCTCGTGGTTACAGTTTGGTGGAACATCCGTGGTGTAGTGCATTACAGCTTCCTGCAGCAGGGGGAGACGATCATAGCTGCGACCTATTGTCGCGAACTGCATTGTATGCACACAAAACTGTGTCAGCAACAACCTGCATTTGTGCATTGCAAAGCCGTCCTTTTGCTGCATGACAATGCGCGTCCGCACATTGCATGAACGACCAGACCTCTCCCCTTCTGACTACCATCTTTTCCAGAGCCTGGACAATTTTCTCCAGAGGAAAACATTCCTAACCCAAGCAGACGTCAAAAACGCATTCCGGGAGTTTGAGTCCCGTGACCATGGATTCTATCGGAGAGGGCTCGAGAAGCTGCCAAATCGTTGGCAACAATGTTTGGATTGCAATGGGGGTTGTTTCGAATAGCACGTGTGAAGGTGTCCTTTCTAGAGGACCATTAAAGATGACCTCTGCAATCTGACATTTGATATGCAGTGACCTGATAAAACCTTGTTTTTAAGATTTAATGCGTTCTAAGATTTGCAGAATGTTATCATTATCGTTAAAAGAAACTACTTGCGATGTTATTTTCAAAATGCTGGAGAATGTGGTAGTTTCTCGCCACAATGCATTCAGTCTTCTGCCCCACAATAAGCCATATGCAAAACTTCAGTGTGCATGTTCAGTGGCACTCTCGCGCAATATTAGGGGATTCAGTGATGGCTACAGAAACAAAGGGCATTATGGCATGGACGCAAGAAGTGCGCGGTATGTGTCCGATGGTATGGCATTCCATTCCGCTTTAAGCGCTGTCCACAGAGCTTCGAGAGTCATGGGTGGAGGGTCCAGCTGCCGTACATGGCGATCAAGGTGCTCCCACAGACGTTCAATTGGATTCATGTCCAGCAAATTAGCGAGCCAAGGGAGCACTCTAAAGTCAGTAGAGTGTTCCTCGAACCAATCCAGAATGAGACGTACCTTGTGGCAGGGTGCATTGTCCAGCTGGAACACACCATCACATTGGGGGAACTTCGTGAGCAGGTACGGGTGCACCTGGTCTGCTACGATTGACAGATAGCCACAGGCATTCAAATTGCCCTCTAGATGGATCAGTGGACCTAACTTCTCCCAACAGAAGATCCCCCACACATGCACACTACCCCCTTCAGCCTGTTTCTGGCCCACAATAGCCTCCTGCAGTCTCTTTTTCTGGCATTTACGATGCACTCACCGTCACCCGTCAATCTTATGGAGCAAAAATCTTGACTCGTCGGAGAAGGCGACCTTAGCCCACTCGTCTGTGGTCCAATGGCGGTGCTCACGTGTGGTTGACAATGATCCCTGGTCAACATAGGTGCAGCAACCGTGCATCGACTGTTCAGGCCCATGCGTAGCAGGGTGCGTTCAACGGTAATGTCGGATACACGTCTGATGGAACCACTGTCGAATCTGGTGGTCAGTCGATGGACTGCGGTTCTCCTGTCACCTTTTATGAGTCGTCGTAGGCGCCACTCACCCCGTTGGTCAATGGCTCGTGGCCCTTCACAGTGATGGTGTTGAGATGCGATTTCTGTCCCTGCTGTCCACTCTTTGTACACCTTCACTACAGCGGTCTTTGTTCACAAATCGCGCTGTTTCGGAGATGGTGCCACCTTTGCTGCGATAGCCTATTATCATCCCTTTTTGGATGTGTGTTAAATCTAGACGTTTACCCATCTTGAGGCTTGTGCACCTGCCGTTTGATGCACCAGCTTTAAAGCTTTCTCAGCTTGTTATGCAAATTTTGCAATGTGTAATCGTTGTTGGGGCGAACCATGTATGGGCCGTGGAGGCCTTGAAGTTGATCCACCCCTACCTATCCATCAGTCGTGGCAGATATTAGGTGAGCTTCTCCTGAACACTAGTTGAAATGTGCAGGATTGTAATTTTAACAAAATACCAGAACTGCTCGGACTTGATGTCATCTTGGAGTTGAATTTTATTGGAAATGTTTTTTCTAGACTTCCTTATCGACATTTCTCTTTTTAAGTATTTTTTTTTTTCTTTTTGTAGAGAATTGTATCAGCACTTCAATATGTGATTATTATTTTATTTATCTATTTTACAGGGGTCTTTTTATCATCGATCCAAAAGGAATTATAAGGCATTTAAGTGTGAATGATTTACCCGTCGGTCGTTCTGTGGACGAGACCTTACGTCTTGTGCAAGCTTTTCAGTTTGTAGATAAACACGGAGAAGGTAAAAAATTTTATATTTTAATACACTTAAATATAAGGAACATTCAAAATGAAACGAGCCATAGTCAGGAATGTGCAAACCGGTGACAGAATGGTGATATCGTTGAGTGTGTAACAAAGAGTGGGTCCAACAAGAGCGTGGAAGTTCACGTGACTATTCAAAGGAAGCAAAAGCAAGCGTCAATCATCCAGTGGTCATTCTTTGACCAAGACTGCCTTCTTTTGATGGATTTCCTGCAGCACGGGACAACAGTAAATGCCCAGCGTTACTCGCAAACCCTGACCACCCTTCGCCAAGCAATCAAATCGAAACGACCAGGCAAGCTCACCCATGGAGTCATTCTGCTCCACGACAATGCAAGACCTCATACGGCCAACACAATCACGGCACTCTTGCAAAAATTCAAGTGGGAGGTTCTCGGTCATCCTTCCATACATTCAGAGACCTCTCCCTGCGATTACGCCGTTTTTGGTCCCCTAAAAAAGGCTCTGAGGGGCAAACTATTCACCTCGGACGACGACGTCAAGCAGTACGTGCGGAACTGGTTCACAACGCAGCCCCGGGAATTTTACGAGACAGCCATTGTGTCGCAGTGGGACAAGTGCCTCAACAGCCAGGGCCAATACTTCTGACATACAGCTACTGGTTTCTGTTCCCAGGCCTCGGGCTCGTTTCTTTTTGAACACTACTTATAAAATAGAATCTAAAGATAAGCCGTGCACAATGTCCAAAAAGCAAAACTGATCAAGTTTTAAGCTTTGTTGGAAGAAAATTGAAAGGGGTTGTTTGGTTTCAACACTGTTGCAGATCAAATATGTTCTGTTAAAGTGACCACTTCTGGTGGGGATGACATCAACATTGTCTTAGTGTTCCATGTCACATTGCTAAGAATGTCAGAGATTGGTTTGTAGAGCATTGCTAAGAATGACTCGAGAGGGCTAGGGCGTAGGCTTTCTAGTTCTCGAGTCCGCCTGGTCGTGGGTTCGAATCCCGCATGGATGTTTGTGTTTGTTCCGGGCTGCGCACGGATATAACTTGTGTAGAAGGTGCAAAATGACCTTAGTAGTCGACGCCAAAAATTCTAATAAATCAACCAACCATATACACCTCTTTTGCATCGAACCAGTGAAAGCATAATCTAATAAAGACTTGAATGACTTTTCCAAATCTTCTTGTGGTATGTTACAGACTTTTGGATGTCTTCAGTGGTAATTTCAGTTTTGGGAACATAACCACAGGGAGACAAATCTAAGGAGAAAGAAGGTTAGGGTAGGTTAAGTAAAAAATTTGTGTAAAGCTCCTGACTGGTGAGCTGGTGCAGATAAAGAATATGACACAAGTCGACTAGTGACTTTTAGTGGAAGCCTTGGGCAAAAGGAAAAAATTGGATGTCCAGATCTGGGGGCTTCATTCTTCACTTGTTTCCACAAGAAGTTTCTCCTTGATCTTTTTTCCATGCTCCATACCATAAACACAAACTGCAGAAAATAGCTGCACATTTCTCATCATGCTTAAGATGGTGGCAGTGCACGGTTACCTAATTTAAATATGAAGGTTTGCTACAACCTCTGACAATTAAGTTCGGTGAATGATGTCACACCCTAATCTGTGCGAGCTTTACGCGAGTAACAATGCATGTGAATACAAGCCCAGTCTTTGTTTAAGCAAGTTCAGACAGGTCACATTTGTGCGTGCAATGGTTTAGCAGATGCTCGTTTCTTCAGTTGAAGGTGTGGCGTGCGCACGTAACTGTGGATAATGGATCAAAGAGGAACACTGCCGTAATCGTGCAACAGTTCTGGCCAACAAAGGGGTCGTATCCATAGCTCATCCACCTTATTCACCAGACTTGGCACCGGCAGACTTTTTCTTGTTCCCACGCCTGAAACGGACCTTAAAGGGACACAGATTTGCGGACATTCCAGACATTCAAGCAAATGTGACACGTGAAC